>JASDQU010816253.1:6461-24067 GCA_032191745.1 Picea mariana
TCTTCTCTTTCTCTTACTGGTTTTTGGGGAAGTCAATTCCTGCAAGGGAGTTCCTCCTTTCTTGGGTTGAACTTCTTGCCCAAGTTCTCCCTAAAACAGGAGATAGTCCCAAGTCTTGTTCCTTCTGTTGATCTCTTCTAAAATTATCAATTTGATCATCACATGATGAAAAGGATTGCTGTTATCTTTTTGAGGCTTGGCCTGAACTTTAGAATCCATCTTGGTAAGACTCTTAAGGAGGTAAAAGGTCATATTCATAGGTTTCTTACCTGTGAAATGGATGAGCATTATGAATTGGTATAGTATGGTCCTTCCATATCTCCCCTCACAAGTGATGTAAACCTAATCATCTTTAGCAATGTTTACCATTTATCCTCCAAATAGCTCCTTGGGATATTCTTTTGCCACTTCATATTTTGATGTTCTTCTTTGAGGAATGATCTAAAATTGAATTCTTTGGTTGAGGTAGTCTTAAAATACATTTTGCCTTCACCAAGAATCTTTGTGGTTTTTTCAACACTAGCCTCATCTATCTGCATCACCACAGGCCCAAGTTGAACCTTAAATCCATCAAAACTCTTGGCAAATGCTTCTGTAATACCCTGATGGTACCCCTGGAGATTTTGGAAGAAATTGTAGCCTCCAACCTCTTTGAATAGTTCACATATCTCAGGGTGTGCCTCCAGGTATGAAGTATCCTGCAATTCCTTCCTTAGAATGGCACCTCCTTTTGAGCTCTTCATCAACAAAACTCATGAAAACGCTTAAAAGAAACTGTGCAGATTACAAAGTGTCTAGGGTATGTGAAAGTGAATGATGAACTAAAATGAACATGGAGGTGGGGTAGAACAATAAGAAACGAGGATAGAGTAGAAGGATAAAGGGTTTGGGCACCTGTGGGTATCTTTAAAATAATCACAAACCGACAATCGACTGATTTAGGGCATGGGAAGGCTCATGACCATTTTTTTAGGATCAATTGAATTGGGAGGGCATGATTTAGGGTTATGATTGATTAATTTGGAAAAGAGATAAACAAATCATAATTCCTTTCTGAATATCGGACGAATGATTTCCGAAAGCGGTTTTTGGCAGCATAAAAACAAATCATGACCTGTGTACAATCGTCGATCTAGGAGTCACAAGACCCTTTTAAACACTGACGATATTCAGGACTTTGGTAGCAAAAAATATGAATGAATAAGACATTTATCTACCGAAAGTTTTAACTTTCGGTAGCTAACGACTATAAGATTTCGACCTTTTAGCTATCGAAAACCAAACTTTCTGGCACAATTGGAATATAACCAAATTCATGAAAACAACTGAATTATCCACTTTAAACCTTCAAAAATTCATGGGGATGCATCATAATTACAACTTACCATGTGACAACCCTAGGTATACCTGGATATTTGATTTGAAGCATGGATATACCACTGGACCATTACTCCTGAGAACCTTGTCATGAAATCATTCTCAACCTTATCAGAACAATTCTTAAATAGATAACCGGAGAATAGATGATTATATTATAGGACCCTAACATAGGGATGGAATCTCCTGAGGAGGTGTCAATAATCTCATATCTTCGCATTCGTAAATCAATGCCTTATCCATTGGGATGATCCCACAACCTATATCTTGATATGTCCTACAACTTAGTGACTGGAACCCAACTGATTATTCATTCTAACTTTGACTGAGTTTTTAAGTAAAAAAGAAATAAAATAGACCACATGCTTGCCTAGCAAGTTTAGTTGCATACTCTAAGTCTGATAATTGAAAATCTATTGATCTAACAATCTTATTTGTGTACATATATCTTATCCTAAACATTAGAATGCATGACCTTAATTGATATGGAATATCCAATATAACCAATCAAATATTGGATCTGGTACCTTGGCTCTGTCACTATTTTTCACCCATCTTAGAAACAAATTTKTTAATGATATGCAGTAGAGATTTCCATCMTGATCTTCATTACAAGGAGCTTGAGAAAACTGAAAGACTACAGAAATATTGGAACTGTATTGTGGCTCCGTGATGAAAAATTTCTCCATATAAATAACCACTGGATCAAGATAGACTTGACCCATTACCGAATATTCTAACTTAGTCAAATCCACTTCATGACCAGGTAGCACACATGCGCTCTCCATGTCTTCAAACAAATCAGAACATGTTTGTATTTTGTCTGATGAGTTTTGTGTTGATACTTCTACTGAACAACACAATGGAGCAAATTGTGTGATCATATCCATATCATAACAACTTTTGAAATCATTACGGGTTAATGGAAACTGAATTTGAAAACACAGTCCATCCAACATATCAACTATTGGGTCATGTAGTGCTTTAGAAGATTGCAACATTGGTTCTACTGACACCTCATGATTTTTCCCCTGATTTTCAACCACAATGTGACCAATATTCCCTTTCACAATCTAAAATAAATTAAAACATAAGGGCAATGAATCAAACTATATTAGTTCATCATCTATTTTAGACTCTGTGTTTTCATCTGAAATTTGACATTCAAGATGACTTGGGGACCGAACTTATGGATATGAGAAAGGTTATGTATCAACCATGTTTTCCTCAATTGATTCATTAGAACATTCTTCATCCTTTCTATTTACAATCTTCTTGCAATGTTCTCTCAGGAGTGAGGCAAAACACAGGGGCATGCATTTTGTTTTTCCTCAAAAACTTTTTGTAATTTCCTCCTTGMAATCTTGCTTGGTATGCAAAGTTTGATGGCCATTTTTGTATTGTGATAATTGGGCTTCTTCTCCCCATGGAGATAATGTTGATTTCTTTGAACAATTAGCCTTAATATCAACCATATAATCATCATCCTGATGATTTTATCTAGGAAAATCATCTATCTATGCAAGCTCATCAAACATGCACATCATCTCGAGAGATTTTTCCACCACCATCTAATTTTGAGCTTCATCCTTGGCTATGTYATGGATTGAATACATGAAGTAATCATTGAGTGGTTTAGGATATCGAGGCTAAGATGCAAAATTCTTGGATACATGGATCCTTGTATTCTCTGRAATTAATGGAACATGAGGTCTTTGAACATCAAGATCCTCTTTCTTGCTAATCTTATGCATCACTTTGTTGACTGTGTWGGTTAGAATATTTAGTTTCATTTGTGAAGATATCATATTTTCTTTTTCTATTCTATCCTTCTCTATTGCTTTCAACTTTGCCTCTTTTTTCAGTAGGTTAGCTTCCACATCAACTGCAACATCTTGAATTTCCTCGAGGGTTGCAGTGCTCCTTTCTCTTAATTGGAATGCTATCTATGGATCAAAGGCATCTGGGTAATGAAAGAGGGATAATCCTGGGGCCGACCTTATATCAACAGGCGTAGAATGATACACCTTATTGAACCTAGATGAAAAATGTTGCAATGTCTCTCCTGGCTGTATTTTCACATGGTCATACTCTTCTAGGATGAGAAAAACATTTCCCATGATCACCCATTTATTTAGAAAAACTTGCGTGAATTGATGGAAATTGATAATGCTTGCAACTACAAGATTCTTAAACCAATTATTAGCCTTACCTTGCAAGGATAAGGAAAACATCCTGATACATACATCATCTTCTTCCACCTCAAACAAATCAAGAAAATCCTCAAGACTTTGGATGTGCTTTTTAGCAGTGATTTTCACATTTTCTCCATCAACCCTGGGCAGATTATTGTTGTAATTAGAAGGGAGGTCATGGAGAATAGCGAGAAAAACTAGAGGCTTGCATCTATCTGGGAATTTTACAGGTATAGGAGGTAAAGTAAGAGGCTTATAACCATCTATATATTTAGCAATAGTAGGAGATCAAGCACGAGGCTCATGTCTCATTGGGATTTCTACAAGTGTATCTGGGGTGTGCACAGGTGTATGAGTATGTACATGATCTACAACTTGGGGCTTAGTCTCTTGAGGCTCATAAATTTGAAAATGATCAATGTAAACTTCAATAATGTACTCTTAACCATGATTAGAATAAGATAGAACATAATTACAGATAAAACCAAAAATGTCTTGAATACAATTTGGGCTTGAATACTTGATCCTTCTAGGTTGCTTGGTCATATTTCAGGTTCTTCCTCCAATGGAGTCTTCAAATTTGAATTGATTTGGAGATGATTAAAGTCACTAGGTGAATGATTCATCCTTCTTGTGTCTGATCATTGTTCACCATCAGTAGTCAAATATGGAACTTGGTATGCTTTTTGAGGAACTTCCCCAGTGGAGTCTCCATTATGTTAGCACTCCGTAATTTCTCTGGATGAGGGAGAAATGGACATAGGTAACCACAAAACCACTTGGAGTCAAGGATATAGCCCTCCAAGACTCAGAGAGGGAACTCTCTATATGATTTAGCATTGTTTGGATTGGATATTAGGCTAGTTATGAGGATAGAAGGTTTGTTTTTGAGTTTTTGGTTGGGACAAAAAAAGAGGCCCATTGGGAAAAATGGAGTCAAAAAGTCAAGGTGATTAGATGAGGGAATAATTGAGATCAATATGTAATAGGGAAATATCATCATGTCAGTGGATATTTGTATTTTGTGAGATGGGAAAAGAGGAACAAATTAGGGCTCACTTCAAATGTAGAGCAATGCTTATCTGAATTCTACATTCAAACTTCAGAAAAAAACATGAATATTGTTTTAAGCTAGAACAAGGTGTTTAAGACAAATCTTGAACATATTCTTCTTATAAACAATAAAGAAAGTAAACAACATGTGAAAACAGGGAAAAACAAGTTACATCAAGAAGAACTTCACCACATAACAATGACACAAGAATATGGAAGCATAATTCCTTTGTATTTATCCAAAAAGGGGTCACTTACAACCTCCTGAACATCTTTACAATAGGTGATGGTATTTTTTATACCATCCATCTCTTGAAGTCCAATCTTTATGTCATATTACCTTCTATCTTTTATATCTTCCCATTACATTTAGATCCTAAAGACTAGGAGATCGAATCCCTTCTCTAACTCTTTTTAGATATTTATGGAAAATACCTAATTAATGTTCTATCCAAAATAGAGATTTGATCTCTTTCAAAATCATAAGATATATTATGAGTTCATTACAATATATTCTATTTTTACCTCTGAAAGGGTAAAAATAGCAATAATTGTCTGTTGACTACAACAAAATCCTAAAATATAGGTCAGACTTTGATTTTTCTTTAGTAACAACATATGATTCAATCTAATCTTGACAACAACATATTGAGGATGAGTCATAATTGAAAAAACATTCTGGAAGCCTTCGAGATCCTTGAAGAATCCATTTTCCTTGATCTGAGGAGCTCTCTATGTTTTTTGGTGATAACAAAACTTTTGACAACTAACGAGGCCAAAACATAGTATATTTAGTTGTCGATTTACTGGGAACGATTTTCGATAGCTAATTAAGGATTTTGAAGATGCTCTTAGCTGGTGAAACCTGTAACTACTCCTGAACTTAGTCAAAAATGGTTGAGTTACCTATGTATCATGCTTCATCTATTATAACCCCTTCATTTGAAATCAAGGGAAGATTCAGCTAGAGTATCCAGCCTGAGGTGAGATTTGGGTTTCATCTTTTTGTGAACAATCTTAAACCTCAACACCTTGTTCATGTTCTCCAATCTCCCATTCTGTTTGAAAAAATTATTGTTTTTGTGCTTTGTAGTCTCATATTTGATGGCTAATTGATCTAATGCAGATCAAATTTTCAGGGATGACTTCTTAAGAGTCTCATTCTCTCCTTTCAGATGTCTTTCTAGCACTTTTAACTCAAGAATTTCTTCTTTCAGTTTCTATACTTTAGTTTTTTTGTTGGCCCTCTTCTTTGATGTTGTTCCAGCTTATTCAGGGTTTTCCATTTCTACAGTTGATGGCTCTGCTACCATTTCTACAACTAAGGTATTTGAATCAGAATCAAAATATGGCAGGTTTAGGAAATTTGTTTTTGCATTTGTTCCTTGATCCTTTGCCTTCTTCCCAAACTCTAACTGCCTCTTTGATTTCTTTGATTTTGAGGGAGAATCCTTGGTGGCAGTTTCTACAGGTGACACTACTCTTCTCTTTATCTTACTGATTTTTGGGGAAGTTAATTCTTGTGAGGGAGTTCCTCCTTTCTTGGGATGAACTTCTTGCCCAAATTATCCCCAAAACAGGAGATAGTCCTCAGTATTGTTCCTTCTGTTGAGCTCTTCTAAAAATATCAATTTTATCAGCCCATGATGAAGAAGATTGCTGCTAGATTTTTTAGGCTTGTCCTGAACTTTAGAATCCATCTTGGTAATACTCTTAAGGAGGTAAAAGGGAATATTTAGAGGTTTCTTTCCTGTGAAATGGAGGAGCAGTATGAAGTGGTATAGAATGGTTCATCCATATCCCCCCCCACAAGTTATGTAAACATGAATTATTTTTAGAAATGTTTGTCCTTTCTCCTCCAAATAGCTCCTGGGGATATCCTTTTTCCACTTCATATTTTGATGTTCTTATGTGAGGAATGATTTGAAATAGAATTCTTTGGTTGAGGTAGTCTTAAACCACCTTTCACCTTGACCAGGCATCTCTATGGCTATTGCAACACTGGCCTCATATATCTTCATCACCACAAGCCTAAGTTGAACCGTAAAGCCATCAAAGCTCTTGGAAAATGCTTTTGTAATACCCTAATGGTACCCCTAGACATTTTGACAAAAACTGTAGCATCCAACCTCTTTGAATAGTTCACAGACCTCAGGGTGTGCCTCCAGGTATGAAGCATCCTATAGTTCCTTCCTTAGAAGGACACCTGTTGTTGACCTCTTCATCAACAAAACTCCTGAAAACGCTTAAAAGAAACTGTGTAGATTACAAAGTGTCCAGGTATGTGAAATCGAATGATGAACTCAAGTGAACATGGAGGTGGTGTAGAACAGTAAGAAACACGAATAGATTCAAAGTATGAAGGGTTTAGGCACCTTTGGGTAGCTTTAAAACAATTGAAAACCGACAATTGGTTGATTCAAAGCATGGGAAGGCTCATGACCATTTTTTTTAGGATCAATTGAATTGGGAGGGAACGATTTAGGGTTATGATTACTTGATTTGGACAAGAGATAAATGAATCATAATTCCTTTCTGAAGATCGGATGAATGATTGTCGAAAGTGGTTTTTGGCAGCATAAAAACAAATCATGACTTACGTACAATCGTCGATCTAGGAGTGACAAGACCCTTTTAAACACTGGCGAGATTCAGGACTTTTGACAGCTAACAATATGCATGGATAAGTCATTTATATGCCAAAATTTTTAACTTTCGGTAGATAACCGATATAATATTTCGACCTTTTATCTACCTAAAACCAAACTTTCTGCCATAATTGGAATATAACCAAACTCATGAATAACTGATTTATCCAATTTAAACATTCAAAAACTCATGGGGTTGCATCATAATTACAACTTACCATGTGACAACACTAGGTATACCTGGATATTTGATTTGAAGCATGGATATACCATTGGACCATTACTCCTGAGCACCTTATCATGAAATCATTCTCAAYCTGATCAAAACAATTCTMAAATACATAACTGGAGAACAAATGATTATATTATAGGACCCTAACRTTGTGGTTTATCAAATTGTTATACGTCCTAAKCTTTTGAACACAACCAACGTGTTGCCTTAGTGCCCTCTTGGCACTTTGTAATTTTAATTCTCTAAAATGTTTTTTTCAAAAACCATTTATACGGCCCAATTCAGGCTTAGTGTTGAAAACCAGGCTCTGATACCAATTTGTAACACCCCCATATTTCGGCTGGGCAATGTCACATGAAATGAATAGAAAGAAAAACTTCTCACTTTGTTATGATAATCAAACTGTCCATACCCAGGAATAGAACTACTGGCCTATGGAAGACATATCTCTTTGTGGAACATCATACATATAAACTTAAGCAGCTAATATGCATTCTTCTAATACAAAAATTAATGTGGAAACCACATAAATATGCTACAATAACTTACATAGGAAATATTATAAATATCATGGCATGTATATAATACATAGCATAAAAATAGTCAGAGAGATGGTACTTATATTTTTATGAAAGTCACCAACTGCGTGTAGACCTTCCACGAACCTCCCAGCCTTTGAACATGCTGCTCCAAGCTATTATCATTGGGTCACCCCCGATCTAGGACTAAACTCCACCCAGGGTATAGGGAATTATAGGCTAGGACGAGACTACAGAAAGTTTCACAATGCAACAGGAAGGATTCCCTCCAATGAGTCTACTGACACCCACTTCTCACAGACTCTAATTCCCAACATGCCTATCCCACCCCAGAAATATACACCTTCATTGTTCCACAGTCCATCAACTACTCCACTTCCCTTCCATGGCTTTAGTAATACGTCGAATCAGGAATTCTCGTAGCTTTGTAGTTGTTGTTGGACTCCCTCCAGAAGAAATCACTTCCCCAACAATATCTCTCACCTAGAGAGAGTTTCTAACAGGCTTGACAACCTGCTTCTTGAATCCATGGGCTAGACAACTCACCTCTTCAAAACCACATGCTTGAAAACCTACTTCTCTTGTCCAACTCCTAAGTTAAATGGGTAACCACAGTAGAAAAATTGAGTATGGGTTCTACTAATGACAACAAGCCACACCAGTCCAGAGAAAAATGTTGGTAGCAACAATAAAATGGTTAGGGAAAAATATGGCTCAGGCACTACGCAATCGTGTTGTGCCTCATAGGACAAAAAGGTTAGCTTCATAGGTTTGTACGTTTCATAGGTTGCATACGTCAACCATGGAGGAAATGGTTGGTTGCATGAATTCTTAGTCTAAGTGCGTGCATGTAACATCCCCATCCACCAATAGGTCGGGCAATTACACTACTCAAACACTTCACTTATCTCTGAGACCAAATTGTAATGTCCCTGGCCAACATAGAGACCAGTTAACACTACTACGCGGAACATTCACATATATATATAACATGCATTTTAATCGAAATAAAACGCATAACACAGAGTTACTGTTACCATTAAGATTCAAACAATATTAACAGTAAATCCACATGCAATGAAACACATGATAACATTCAAGCATCAATAGCACAAACATGCATAACATATAAATTAAGCACAGACTGATACTTATCTTTTAGCTAGAGTAAATAAACCAACTACGTGCAAACCTTACATGACCCTCCCAACCATAGACCACTCTTCTCATCACACTCAACAGTGGGTCACCCCGAGCTAGGACTAAGATCCATCCAGGGAAAGGGAATCTTAGACTAGGCTGAGGTCATAGGAAACTACATAGTGCAACTGGAAGGATTCTCTCCAGGAGCCTTCTTACACTCACTAGTCATAGACTCTCACTCCCCACATGCATGTTCCACCTAGGAGTATACACCTTCATTGTCACATAGTCCATCGGTTGCTTCACCTCCCTCTCAGGGTCTTGGCAATAGGCTAGATTAGGAATTCTCAGAGATTTGTAGCTGGTACTGGACTCTCTCTGAGAGAAAACCACTTCCCAACAAACTCTCTCACCTGGAGAGAGTTGCTCACAGGCCTGACAACCTGCCTCTTCTACCACGAACCTGAAAACCTGCTTCTTCTACCATTTTCAACTCAATTCTAGCAAGGTGAGGACAACAACCACTAGTCAATAAAACTCAGGAAAACAGAAGGAAACAAGCCACAATCAGTCTAGGAATTTCATGGCCACAACCACCAACAACTATGACACACACATGGAACATACATATATGGGATGCTCGAGCTTCACAGAAGACGTGGCTCAGTCCACGGGTTCTCACTGGGTTCAGGATGCATGACCAAAGGAAAAAACAAAAAGGTTGAGTGCAGAGGAAAGACAGGTTCAGACGAGCATCCCAGCGAACTCAGGTGGAGGATGGAAGAATGTGAATCAAACAATATTCCCTCAAGGGTTTCCTTCACTGTGCATGGGTATGAAGAGGTAGATGTAGAGGCAAAATGGTTCATATGCCTCATATCCCAGTGAACTCAGGTGGAGGATGAAAGAATGAGAGATAGAACCCCCAACATGGTTGACTTCTTTAGCTTTAACTGCATGCACCTAGGTCGACATCTATCTTCCTGGAGTTGCATGCACTCCATTTTTCATACGTTCCTTTTCTAGGAACTTGGGACAACACTTGGTCAATTGACCAGCTTAGCCTTTTTAGGAAATTATAATAAATTATTATCCCCTTTAGAGGTAATCYCCCTATCTTATCCCCTAGGCCCAAACACTTAGCCTCCTYCCTTACCCAACCTTGTGGAAGATGAGTCCCCCATCACTCTTTCTTCGTGGTCAGTCTGCACACAACGATTTTTATATTTTTATTAATGATATACACATTTACATATACAAAATCAGGCTCCTGGCCTTTAACACATAGGATCTTCGGCCTAATAAACACATAAACCCACCAACTTATATACGCTTGGCTCACCAGCCTATAAACATAATTAMAWTTCTTAATATAATTGGGGCACTTCCTTGGGGATATTACAATCCCCTCCCCTTATTTTTGCACTGTCCTTAGTGAAACTCTTTACACGACATCAACAAGATTTCCAAAATCTTCAAAACGATGTGGGTATTCTGCCCGCATAGCATCCTCATGCTTCCATGTTGTGTCCTCAAGACCGTACCAGGTCCACTGGACCTTTACAAGCCCTATGGATTGATTCCAGAGTTGTTTTCTCTTCCAGTCCAATATGCGCACCAGATGCACTTGCAAGACGCCTTCTTGCTCCACCTGAATCACATTCCAATCAATAACATGATTAGCATCAGGTATATATTTCTTGAGCAATGAAACATGAAACACATTACGTACAGTCATGGATGTAGGTAATGCAAGCATATATGCAATGTATATATATGTATATATAGGAAATTCTAATAACATTATAATCTGTATACAAGATACACAACATACAATAAATAGAGAATTGTACTTATCTTTTGATTGAGAATACCTTCCACCCCTGAGCAGGGCTATGACTCTATTGAGGCAATGGCTTCCCAAGATAAACACAGTCCACAATCCATATACACATGGTCTATGCTAAGGTACCAAAACTTAGCAGCACTCCAACAATCCAAACCTCAGTAGCACTCCAACCAATGGTCTCTCATTCCCCACATGCAAGTCCCACCCCAGGAGTGTACACCTTCACTGTCACATAGTCCATTAGCTGCTACACCTCCCTTTCCTTGGGCTTTCAGCGAAAGGTCGGTTCAGAAAGTCTCGAAGCACCGTGGCTCCCGAAGTTCCAACTACCCTCATAGATCTCCAATCAACATATTCTCAAGCTACTCTTTGTATTCAACATTCTAACTTTAATCAACATCATCTTATTTTCATCACCCATATGCAGTTATCATGAGAAAACATAAAAGAATTCATTTAGAAACTCAAACTTGGTTCAAAGGAAATTCAACTTTTTCCACAAAACATGAAATTCCATTTCATAATTCATCTTGGTTGTTGCCATATTATGAATCCATCAATCCTTGTGGTTTTCCACAGGCACCAAACTACATACCATTTTTCCTATAATGCTTCATCTTGCATACAACCAACAAATTGTTAGTATGTGTTGTACATCATATTCAATTGCAATATGTACAAAATATTATGTAGTGATCTTAGAATTTCCTGCACCTAGAAATTCAATCACCATTACCCAACAATTTAATAAACTAGAACGACTCATCATTCTATGCATATGCATGTTCACAGTAACATTTGTAAGTCCATTACTTCTTTTTCTGAACAAGAATTTTTTTCTATAGTCAATGCTCATGTGACTACTTGACTTACAACTTTCCTATTGTAATGTCCAATAACTCCTGAAATATCCTTAGCTTCATGAGTTCACAACATTTCAGTTATTAGTAACAATTATTTCCATGCAATAATATATATGCATGTACTTACAAAACTCATTCAACTATTGCTTTTAATATACAATTATATCAATTATTATGCATGAGTGCAATTCTCAATGCATACTTATTCAATGCACCTTGCATTGAATTACATAATGCTCTTTATTTCAATCATGTATCTCACCATCCATGAGTTGGAATTATGGCCAATGTGTTGACACGTTCTCCACACACTTCCTATTGTCTTCCCAACTAATTGGATGCCTTCCTTTTTGACCTGAATACTACACCAAGAATATAATTATGTGGTGTTCATTAGTGTTAGAAAAAAGGTTGCAGTCCAACTTTTATTTAAAGGTAGGGACCTTTTAGTACATGTGTGTCTCAGAACCTTTCCATATTCATACCTTGCCATATCCAACCATGTCCTAGTCTCATACATGACTAGCTTACTAACATTCATTCCTATAACTAGTTCTTATCTTTAATTATTTGGTTATTACCCCATAACCAAATTAACATGACATTCTCATATGTCAGTGTGTGCATTCAAAGCTAAGAAGCTTTGAATTAATATAGGCCTCCAGCCTTTACCACATCCAATGGTACGGATTCAAATAATATAATCATGTGATTTTATATAATAACTCCAGATGAAGAAATTCTTACCTAAATTTCCTTTCAACAATTATACAAAAAGAGTAATAAAAACTGATACCTACATGATTGCCATTAATAAATTCTATACTACCTGAAATTCTGATGGAAGTAGAAGATTTCATGCTTCTTTTATAAAACTTATAACCAACACTTTAGCTCTCTATTGCTTCCCTCCTTATGCAACAACATCACCAACAACACTTGCAAACATGCAAGCATTCTTTCCTCTGGTTGACCCAACAAGACGTAACAAACTTGTTGCCATAAAAATTGCAACAACTTCTTTCTCCCTATAAAACATTTTCTTGCTGATCCCAGAAGTATTCAATCCTTCCTGGATTCCTGAATCTTCTTGTGCTCTCATTGTAGTCATTGTACATGACTATTTTTTTCATAAGCACTTTCTAGACAAATCACTCTTGGTTTCCTTTGCATTTATAGTCCCAAACTAAGCTAATATTAAACTTCAACTTTCGTTAATTTCCTGGATCCAACTAACCCAATCTCGTACTTGGATGAATCAAATTCCACACCAAGCTATTTTATAGACTCTGGATTCTTCAACATCTAGTTACTCTTTAGGACTAAACTTATTCAACCCCTTTCCTGACGGAATACTTTAGTACTTGAGGTTTTTTGTACTCTTCGCTTCTCTTTTGCTAGCTGGATAGAATTAACTGAAATTCCTTCTTTCACCTTACCATCATAGCTTCAAGTGATACCTCCAACCTCTTGGGTTGTCACTCATGGCTCTATGGGTATTCATTGTTATATAAGGAGTATGTCTCCTGAATTAACCTGGTTATGATCCCATAACCAATCATAAAAAAATATGCAACTGACATTTTATCTAAGTGCATTCTAGCATCAACAACACTTACACACTCTAGGCCTTTGACCATTACATATCAATTTAAATATTGAAAATTAACTGAGGGAATCCTTACCTCGATCCCCTTCAACATGTATGCATCAACAAAAACTAAATGTATACCTGCCTGGTTTTTCCCAACCTAATTGTTGTTGTATGACCAGCTGATATTTGTAAAATCTCACAAACTTCCCCCTTCATCATTTTGATCACCATTCCTTTAGTCATACTGAAACAATATTTCATAATAACAGACTATTCTAAGTTTACCAACATGTTATATGCATATCCAAGCATGTACATATGCAAAATTACACATCCATATTGATGTAGACACCCCCCCCCTGCTCTCCTCGAGACTGAACGACCTCTTGGTCTCGAACCTTCCTTCCTTTTGAGTTGGATCAACCCTTTGGGATCCTTATTGAATCCAAAATAATTATGCACAGGCCCCCTTTTCTCCTAAGGCGTAGGTCCTGTGATACCCGCGACCTTTGTCTGCATGCTTCTGAAACGTCAAGTTTCAGACACTAGTTCCTTTTTCATTAGCCCCTTCCTTCATATGGCCCTGGGCTGTGACCTTATGGAAAAATGTGATTGCAGGCATGGGAAAGAGTGGTTTTAGGCCAACCCACTTTTCTCCCTGCAATTCACCTCCAGTTTCCATGCATCACTTTATTAAAACCGTGGTATAAATTGCGGTCCGCTCTAAGATTTTTAACATCCAAGAAAGTTATGGCCCTGCAATCCAGCTCGTTTGTTGATATCTAATCCCTTGGTGATGATCCATGATCAACGACTGCTATCTATCCTCCTTTCTTGTCTTTCACACATCTTCCCAGACCTCCATGGTCTGTCGGCACATAGCTCTCTTCCAAACCAACGAATACAATTGACTACGACTTTTCGGTATTCGGGGCTTTCAAATCTCAAATCTCACTCCCTACTTAATAGCTATCTTTCAAAGTGGAATATCTGCTGACACCTGTCACTACAAATGTGCAGCTATGATTTCCTCCACGAATCCGACCTTCAGGAGTTTCAGTTCTCAACCTATCATTTCTTTTGAAGAGATTTCTTTGAAATGGCAGATCGTCTACCACGTGTCCTTATAAATTGACGACTCTACTTCCACTTTGGAACTTTCATCTCCTCAACCAGATAAACAGTCCTTCAGCTCCCTCCTTGATCAACGATCGAAATCTTCTTCAGGACTTCAACACTTTTTCCCTCTGCTTTCCTCCAGAGTGCTCTGTACCCGTAGTTCTAGATATGGTGCCACATGTCCACTTTCAAATCAACTGCTTCAAGACTTCATCCTTCGAGATTCTCAAATATAAAATTTTACTTCCCTTCGAAGTTTGCGGATTTATGTCACGTGTCCACTTGAATTAGACAGTTGAAACTTACTTTGACTCTTTGTGTTTTAGAAGTTTCAAAATTTTGTGTGCTCGTTCCTCTCAGAGCACCTTCACCCAAAACTAATGGATTTCCACCACACGTCCCTCCAGACGATGGACTATCCCAAATCACTTCGAGACTTCAAGACTTTAGAAATTCTACTCTCCCCTTTTCCTTGTCTCCTCTTTAGAGGTGACCTTGGGTGGTGACCTCACACAAACACATGATTGTGCACTCCTTTCACTCACAACTAACATGAGATAAACAATTGAAACTTATTCATTACTTCACCAGTTCACACATTACTCTGTGGTCCAACACCACTTCTGTCGTGGTTTTACGATACCGCTACTCCTCCTGAGCTTCATAACACATCCAAGGTAGCCTCTTGGCACTCAAGAATGTTATGAGGTTCAAAATTGGTCTCTCCAGACACAATTTCCACTTGAAACCTTGGGTCCAATGACCACTTATCCAATCCATCCACGCTCAGTGTTGAAACCTTGGGTCAGAACTTGAGTTTTATCCATTTCGACAACAACTCCTTTTGAAACTCTTGCTTCAACTTCCACTAACATGGCCCATCTAGGCTTAGTTTTGAAACCATGGCTCTGATACCAATTTTTAACATCCCCAGCCACCAATAGGCTAGGAAATKCCACTACTCAGATGCTTCACTTAGATCTGATACCAAATTGTAACGTTCCCAKCCAACACARAGACCAGTTAACGCTACTACACGAAACATTCACATATATATATATAACATGCATTTTGATCGAAATAAAACACATAACACAGATTTATTGTTAGCATTYAGATTCAAACAAGATTAACAATAATCCACATGCAATGGAACACATGATAACATTCAAGCATCAGTAGCACAAACATGCATAAAATATAAATTAAGCACATATTGATACTTATCTTTTAGCTGGATTAAATCCACCAAATACGTGCAGACCTTCCATGAACCTCCCATCAGTAAACCATGCTTCTCATCACGCTCAGCAGTGGGTCTCCCCCGAGCTCAGACTAAGCTCCACCCAGAGCAAGGGAATCCTATACTAAGATGAGGTCACAGGAAACTGTACAGTGAAAATGGAAGCATTCTCTCCAGGAACCTTCTTATGCCCACTACTCATGGACTCTCATTCCCCACATGAATGTTCCAATCGACAATATACACCTTCACTGTCACACAATCCATTGTTTACTTTACCTCCTTCTCAGGGTCTCGGCAATAGGTTAGATTAGGAATTCTCAGAGCTCCGTAGATGGTGTTGGACTCTCTCTAGGAGAAAACCACTTCCCAACAAACTCTCTCACCTGGAGAGAGTTTCTCACAGGCCTAACAACCTGCCTCTTCTACCATGGGCCTGACAACCTATTTCTTTTACCAGTTTCAACTCAATTCCCGTAAGGTCAGGAAAACAGCCACTAGTCAATACAACTCAGGAAAATAGAAGGCACCAAGCCACACTCAGTCCAGGAACTGCATGGCGACAAATACCAACAACTATGACACACACATGACACAAACATATACAGGATGCTCGGGCTTAAGAGAAGATGTGGTTTAGTCCACGGGTTCTCACTGGGTTCAGGATGCATGGCCAAAGGAAAAAACACAGAGGTCGAGTACAGAGGCAAAACGGGTTAAGAAGGGAATCCCAACGAACTCAGGCAGAGGATGGAAGAATGGGAATCGAACAATATTCCCGTGAGGGTTTCATTCATTGTGCATGGGTATGCAGAGGTAGACACAAAGGAAGAACAGTTCAGATGCCCAAGATCCCAACGAACTCAGGTGGAGGATGATAGAATGAGAGAGAGAACCCCCAACATGACTGACTTCTTCATATTTAACTGCCTGCGCCCAAGTCGACATCTATCTTCCTGGAGATGCATGCACTTCATTTTTCATACGTTCTTTTTTTAGGAACTTGGGACAACACTTGGTCAATTGACCACCTTATCCTTTTTAGGAAATAATAATAAATTATTATCCCCTTTAGAGGTAAGCCCCCTAGCTTATCCCCTAGGCCAAAACACTTAGCCTCCTCCCTTACCCAACCTTATGGAAGGTTATTCCCCCATCACTCTTTCTTCATGGTTGATCTACATAATTACATATACAAAATTAGGCTCCTGGCCTTTAACACCTAGGCTCTCCCGCCTAATAAACACATAAGCCCACCAACTTATATACACTTGTCTCACCATCCTATAAACATAATTACAATTCATAATATAACTGGGGCACGTCCTTGGGGATATTACAGTGCATGGGTGGGGAGCATGGAAAGAATGGTGAGAGAACCCCCACAATCATGGATTTTCCCCCATAAAACTGCATGTGCCCAGGTTGGCACATGGATCTCTTCAGAGCTCATTCCTCGCCACTTGGATTTTGTTCCTCTCCCCAAAGGAAATTTGGATAACATGGGTTATTTCCCAAATCCTTATTCTTTTAGGAAAATATATTATAATATTCCCTTGGAAATAATCCCTCTGGCTTAGCCCTTTTTCCCAACCTCTCAACCCCATCCCTTTCCCTACCTAGTGCAGCTTCGTAACCCATAAATATTTCTTTGTGGTTGGTCTTGTAGATTTTGACCTTGTCCAATATTTACTGCAAACATATTTTCAGTAAAGGAATAAAAAATATACAATGGAAATACAAACATTACA
>JASDQU010816255.1:1085-13005 GCA_032191745.1 Picea mariana
TTCAAAGAAATAATAATGAAGTGATTACAAAATAGATAAAAAAGGTGTATGCACAAGTATAAAATGCTCTAATATTTAAGAGTGAAGAGCAACACACATATGTTGGCAGTTGGTAATGAAATTATGGTACATTCTTTCTTTTGGAAGTTGGTAATGAAGTTATGGTACATCCTTTCTTTTGGCTCACAAGGATGCCTTTCTCCAAACTCTTAGTTTCTACACCTGTCTCTTGTAGTTTCAACCTGCACTACTCGTACAATAATGCCACCTAGTCCGTGCAATAATGCCACCTCGAGACACACAACATGTTGGCATTCCTTGTAAAAAAAAAAGAGAGGCCACTTAAAAGTTTTCCCATCTTCCTTCTGGCATGTGTGACCCCTAACTTAGGGATCAAAGCTTTACATCATTATAAAAATTCATTCGATTTCTAACTCACGGATCAAATATTTACATCATTATAAAAGTTTGATTCGAATTTGAGTTTTTTTTTGGTGTTTATACAATTGCAATTTCTGTGATTTTAATTCTTTTGCAAATGAGTGTTATGGCACCGACAGAAGTCATAGGTTTTTGGCACATGGTTGTTACTGAAATTTGAGAAGTAAGATGGGTGACTTTTATATGTCTTATTAGTCCCTACCAAAGCAATCCCTACCAAAGCAGGATTATAACAATGAGGTTGCTATTGATTTGACATTAATTTCATTGACTAAGTAGTTTGACTATAAATTTAAACAATTTTCCAAAGTATAACATTGTTATATTGATTTTTTAATTTTTTTTTTAAATTAAACAATYTTTTTTWAATTATGATTGATCAAGAACTTTAACCCCTTATTGCAGAGGTGCCGGTGGGCCTTCCCTYCCCACCATTATTAYGYTGACTCMAAATTCAATTCGRCGATATGATTGATTTAAGCAGTGTGCAGGAAAGGACATTGTTGTTATGGTGGCTTGGTTGTTTGTGGCGCACTTCTTCCTGYGATATGATTCCTATACCATAGACCAGTTGTCCTCCTCCGTCACGTTTACGATGCTCAACAAGGCCACTGCCTGAGAGMAGAATATGCAACTGCGGGCAATGCAGATAATTGTATTTGACTTCCTTTTAGATATTGCAGGTTGCATATGTATTTTAATTAAACCCTGAATATGTCATTCTAAGTGTGAAAGACATCTCTGTATTGCYTGTACAGGCGTTTTTCAAAGTTGCCTATTTYTGTATGAATTTATCTTCATATGTGTTTGCATTTCTAATMTCTCATCAATTTCAACGAACGGATAGACGRATTTAAACCAGGAAGGTCACACAATCCTAACCTGTTTTGAATTCTGGGAAATTCAAGATTGTTCCTCGAGAGTTTAAATACCTCTTCAACACTTTAATTTGTTTTCTTTTTTCCAAAGATATTGAACGGCTACCGCCTCATAGGGACACGACAGTCTGTACTAAGATGCGATGGCAAGCTGCACAGTGAACATTATGTAATCCTGCGAAGTGTTTAAAAGGCTTTTTATTTTCGACAAATTTTCAAGGTTTAGGATATACAACCTTTCGTTATAATATTTTAGATAGAATGTCGTAAAAATGCATAACGACTCAGAACTTCCATGCAGTATTTGTCCAGACCGTGGAGGTACTATTTTTCCAAAACATTGACTGATAAGGTTTGGTTACTATTTTTTTTCCAGAAAACTTTAATTCCAATATTCCAAACGCAATCTAATAAGAAAACTTAAACTTCAATGTTGCAAACAGAATCTAACAGGAATACATAATATTTTTAAAATACAAATTGTTTAAAATACAATTTGTACACGTGTGATCAGCGGTTACTCTTAATATGTAGCTAGATACAGACGACCCGTGGACAAATTGTGTCTGTGTGATCAACCAATTTATTATTAGTCCCTGGCAAAGCATGATAACCCCTTATTGCAGAGGTGTCGGCTGGCCTTCCCTCCCCACCATTAACACGATCTTACATGGCAGGGACTATGCTGCTATGTGACTCTTATTATTTTAGATGTATTTGTCCTTGATGATGAGTGAAGTGTCCATCTGAAACATTTTACATTTTAAAATATCATACATAGTGTATCTTCAGAAAATTTATATTTCAATGTATTCATTGTTCTATAAATTCTATCTTCACTATAGATATCATACATATGAATGTATTCTTGCTTTATAAATATCATATGTCATAGCGTCAACATGCTACATAAAATTTATTCATATATATTTTATTAACAATATTCTATCATTTATCAATCGTACCAAATGATATTTATTGAAAGACAAAATAATATTATTATTTTACTATATTCAGAAGTTTATCAATCTATGTCTATATTACCAATCGAAAGGATATATCAAACCAAAAAAGTAGCTCATACTTTTTCCTTTATAAACGTACAAACCTACTCTATTTCCCTTATCATAATTTTGAAAGACTTGGAATATTATGCATTTAGAGGATAGATATTGTACATGATTTTTTTGGTAGCAACGTACAATGTTTTGTTGTAACTCATTCGTTAATTCAAGTGACTTTCTCCATGTGACATCAAGTTGGATTTTACTTTGCAAGATCTACTTGTTCAACCATATTTGTCCATTGTATGGCCTTTAGTTTTCTTTCAGGTAAAAGTTGGTTGTTGCTCATTCCTTAGAGAGAAAGGAAATAAAAAGAGTATGGGCTGCCCTTTATACGGTGCATCCCTTCCTTGTTCTTGATGTTGATGATGAGAGGAGGGGGGTTTCCTCTGGTAATGACCCAAAACGGTCACATCAAGGCAGACAATGGGTGGTCCAAGATTCTTTTGAAAATTGGAAGTTTCTAGAATTGAATTTTATGTTATTATTGTTATTTTTATTGAGTTAGATTGTGATTTATGGCTAGATTTACTAGAGTTTAGCCCTTTTAGTGTGCCAAGTTGTTATCCAATATTGTTGATATTGTGATATTATAGCAATTATGAATAAAAGGTCTATATGGGTAAATTTACATTTTACTTAAAGATTTGTTTTTTTTTTTTCAATTATTATTATATAATTATTTTTAGAATGAAAATGATTTTAATATCATTTTGCATTGTAACGTCATTATAATATCTACTTCCGCCTTGAATAGTTTAGGATTTGTTTTCAACAACTAAGTATGGAGACTAATTGTCATCAAATTGTATGTTGTGTAACAAGAAATTTAAATGAAAAAAACCTGTTATTTTCTTTTGTTCAATTTATTACAAGATTAGTGGTACATATTGTCTTCCAACTTTGAGTTGATCTCAAATTTATTGTGTTGAGAGGTGCATTTTATAGTTCAATATGGGAGAGATTTGTAATGCAATATAAAATTGACATCAACATACGTCGACTTATTAAACAAAACTTATTTTAATAATAATAATAATCTAATTTTAAGGTCACGACCAAACCATACACCAAATTGGTGTATGAGACCCCCTTCTTTGTGGGACAAGGGAACCCCTCTACGCAACAATTTGACTACTAAAGTCTATGGAGGTGTACATACTCTACCCCCTTCTGGATTTGAACCTGTGATCTCCGAGGAGGAAACACATGTTCTTAACTATTATTTTGAATTTATAATACCTATACTTTTATTTTGAATTAATAACAGTACTATATAGTATGTCATGCATCAATGCAACTAGATATGTCAATCACTTAAAAGGATCAAATCCCTTGACACACAAATATCCAATGTGTTCACTTTTAAGATGTATGCACCTTGAGGGATATGATCCCTCTTGGTGCTTGATTCATTCAGGGTTTGGATGAATCTAGATTGGTTATTAAGACAAAAAATTATTGTCATTTCCTTAGAGAACCTGCTCTATTATAGAAGAAGTTGTTATATATCCTCTATATCCAACCTCATCCAAGTTCTCTCATCTTACCACCCTATTCTATAGACATGACAAAAGAGATGTATGGATCTTGTAGACTTTCAAAAGAGTACTCAATGTCGGTACTCATATACAATATAGAGCATAGGCTACACTCAACATGCATATTCATTTATGTGTATTATTCACTTGTTCTCGACCTCAAATGTAAAGAGACATACTCTTACCATACCATATTTCCTCATGTATTTAGGGCAGGGTCATCCTTATATTTTTGCATCTTAGGGAGGTCTTTTAACTAAAGCGAGTTGTGGTGTTTATACACTTCGCAAGACTTGACACATGAGTGTTGGTAATAAATCGACTCTTGGTTCTTTATTGGAGGGTGATATTATTAAACCTTGAATTGACATTTCCCCCTTTAAAGGAGAACATTAGCTCAAGTGGACATGTCGTCCCACCAAATCATAAGATCTAATGTGTCTCATGATGTTTTAAAAGTCCTTGTCAAACTAAGTTTTAATGTACTTACTTTTTTCTTTCTTTCAAGTCACTTTGGGTGTTTCCTTTTACTTTTATGTGTATTCTTTTTCGAGTTTCATTCACTCATTTTCTTTAAACATATTTCCTCTTATTACAATGATGCTAACATGGTTAGATTTAACATTACAAGGAACCATTAACACCATTCAATCCTATTTCCACAAATAAATATATATATATATATATATATATATATATATATATATATTTTTGGGGTCAAAGTCCCTCATTATCCCAATTCCCAATTATAATCGTGTGCACTAAGACACATCTAGTACGTTAACCTTGGTGGAAGCTCCCTTGTTCACTAACCCAATTTTATCTAATATTGGATAATAATAGAAATAAAATAAAATAAATAAATAAGGTAGACATAGAGGATACACGATTTGCCTAAGTGGTCACAACAGCCGTCTGACATCGTAACGTGCTCCCGTAGTGGACTCCTTGGGGGGGTCATGGGGAGTGAGAAAATTCTTTGAAAATTTGTGTCGATAAGAATTTCAAGGTGTTGAGGGCGGGTGGGGACGTGGGCTCGGCGCGGCGAGGGAAGTGGGGCCCGCGGAGCATGGAGGTCCGGATGGCAGCCAATGAGAACGCCTGAGTTGATTTGCCCGCGTGATGTCTGAGGAAGACCAATTAGATTGTAGATCCTGATCTGCTCTTGGCCACGACGTGCCGGGGAGCAGAAGCCTCAGGCGTCACAACACGTGGCAAGGAGATATTTTGTCAGTCTTATCGGCGAATCAAGACCGCCGGGAAAAAGAGCCGGTCAACGGCCGGCTGCCGGAGATTTTGCTGCCATGGTGTTGTGGGGAATAAAATAGAAAAAAAAACGAGCAAAAGCAGTGAAAATTTGGGCGGAGGGGAACGATTAGATTCGGGAAATCGAGCAAAATAACGACAAATTTTGACGGCAATCGACGGACAATCGCTTGTCCTTTGTTCGCACGACGGAGAATGATGAGCGCTGCACAGGCCGAGCGGTTTCTCTCTGTTTTTGTTTTCCGCTGAGAATGGTGGATTTTGACGCTCTGGTCGGGATTCCGTGGTGCTGATATTCATGGCAGATGACGGAATTGTTCTCGATTTCGTGGAAATCGTGGACCGGAGCGGTTGAACGGATAGCTTCTCGAGGTACTTTCTGTTACGTTTTCTTTGCCTTCTGTAAAATATTGTTGAACGAAATCCCTAGCTGTTGATTGTATTGTACGATTTTCTGTGGCATTCGAAGAGGCGTCTGCATTATTGTTGAGGGGGTTCAAACTTTAAATTTTATGGGCCGGGTGTGTGAAGGGTTCTTTATCTTACCTCGAATCGCATTTGACTGCCTTTGGACTGTGAAATTGAAAATTCTGGCTGAAATTCCTTCGAGTGGATTTTTGATGGTTTTCCTTCTTTGAGGGGTGGGATGTTTTCGACCTCTTCGGCGATGGGTAAAATGGGCTCGAAGGGTATTCGGACTTCGAAATTTGATTTCCCTTACTCGCTGGTCGTCTCGTGACATTTCCGATTGCTGATTGTGGGAATGCAATTTGATGGCCAGGGTTTAACTCCAATGGTAAGGGGTCCAAAGGGTTTCTTGGGGCTGCATTTCTTCTGTGTTTAGAGGATTGTGTGTCATGGTTGCCTAAAATGTGTGTAATACTAGACAATCAGGCCGTGGAATTGGAAAATTGCAGAGATGCACCCAGGGAGGTTCTCTCATAGTTCAGTTTGAAGTGCAGGATTTTAGGAACCCTGTATTGATTTCAAAGTCCGTTTTTGGAACAGGTGATCATGATGCAGTTCATTTCTGTCCCACTACAGAATTTAACTTTTGCATGCGGTGCTAAAAAATTTTCCCTGCTTCCAGCTTGAAGAGAAGAGCTTTTTGAACTGATACCCCTGCTTCACTGGTGAGGTCCACCGAGTGTTAAACTGATACCTCTTAGACCTGGTACCTAAGTCTAAGGAAGTCCTTTTTTTTCTTTTCTGTAGAAGAAGGGAAATAATGAAGAACCTTTCCGATAGGTGCAAAGAACTCTGCTAGTTGGGTTTTTGAGTTCTTCGGAGAAATTATTCGTGCTGTACTTCACTACCCCACACTATAAAATTTGTCCCTTATTTGGGCACTGGAAAATTTCCATGGGTTTGAGTTTAAAGGGTAAGAGGTTTGGAAGCCTTCGGAGGGATGCAATGATGCATTGGGCCTTCAAATTTGACCTTCAAAGAGTTTTTTTTTTCCCCAAATAATTGATTATTCTGAGAGGTGCACTTTCACTGCACTAAAAAAGTTTGTTGTAGTCTCAATTTCAGAGGTAAAGTTTTTGGAAGCCTTCTTAGGGGTATAGTAGACTCATTGGGTGTTCTCCTCTTCCATCTTGACCCCAAGGGACCCTGTTTTGAAACAATTGATGATGCCAGGGTGACTTTACCCTGACCCTTCAACGGGCACTATAAAATTTTCTCAGAAATTAGTCTGAATTATTTTGGGACCCTTCTGTGAGGTGTAATGGATTTAAAAGAGTACTCAGTTTTCAAATGTGAGCCCCAAGGGAATGTATTGTCTAAGCGTTTCATTTGCTATAGTGTCCTTCCAGCACTCAAAATTTGACCCTTCTTTGAGTCCTTGAAAATTCCTTGAATTTCAGTTTGAAAGGGAAATCTTTTGGCAGCCTTCTGAGAGGAGTATTGGGCGTAAATGAGCTCTTTGGTATCAAATTTGACCCTGAAGGATTCTGTTTTCAAAATGGTTAGTCATGCTGAAGTGTACTTACAGTGCACTGCAAAATTCAGCCTTCGTTGGGTACTCGATTTTCCTTTGTAGTTCCCTTGTGATTTTAGTTTGAAGGGAAACATTTTTGGAACCCTTAAGGGGCACAGTGGATTTTTAAGGGTCCTCAGTTCTTCAAACCTGGTCCTGAGGGAGCCTGTTTTAACAACATGAACAAATAACTGTATTCTACAGCACTTCCATTGCCAATGCTTTTACTTGGTCACCTGAACTCCTTTGGACTTCTAGTTTTCTCTACACTTACCTAGCCGTTTATCTGATCAATCCATCTTGTCATTGATGCTGAAGAATGAAATGCTTGTCAAAAGGCGTTCAATTCACAATAGAAGGGATGTTCAGTAGAATAAACAGAGAGTGAAAAGATGGTCAGTTTTGCGCACCTCAGAAGAACAGCAGCCAATTCACTGAACTATCAATAATGGATGGGATACTCCTAATACTAAATTTAGTTCAATCGGAGTACTAATTTGATTATAATAGTAATGGGTTGTATTTGGAGAAGCTCTTCTTGCTGATGGCCACAACTACCTGTATGGTTTGCTCTCAAATTCATCCATCCATACACTACTACAAGTAAGATCAATCCTTGTTTCTTCCCCCTTTCCTTAATTTATACTTTTATAATTCCCTCGTATTTTGGAATTATCATCAGAGTTGTTAATTGTGAAGCTTACTCAGATTCATTAATTCATGAAGCATTAAACAGCTAAATATCTTTAATGTTAATTTTGTGACAAAAACTCATCATGGGCATTCTTATTTACATTAAGTTTAGTATTAGACCAAACATTTCTTTTAGATCAGTGATCACTTTATATCAATCTTGACTGCAGAAGTTCAGGTTATATTTTCTTCATTTGGTTCAAGTGACATATGGATATTTGAACTTGAACCGGATGAACTCATACTGGTCATGACGATGTTTCCTGCAGGTCTGCCAGCCATCAATAGATGGTATTTTCCGAGGACTATTAAGGTTACCTTTGGAGACAGCTGAAAAGTTATTCTTGAACCCTGTAAGTTAATCGAGTCTAATATAATAGTTTATGGATTCTCTAGGGATCTATAGAATAATACCGAATATAATAGAACTTTGGGTAGGAACCCATCTTAAATCTCCTTACCTAACAGATTATTACTTTCTATTGTTTTTCACAGAGACAGGTCATTCCAGGTGTGCTTTACAAGTATGGGTCAGTGGAAAGAGGAATCTCCACAACTAGAGGTACTTACTACTGCAACTCTATTTTTTAATCTACAATATAAAAAAATTATTAATAAATGGTAAGCACATATACTGCTCATTGAAATCTCCTCTGAACCACCAGGAAACTTAAAACCAAGGTCAAATATTCTTTTATTCCACCTTTAAAGCTTGTCGATCTATCGCTTCTCAAATATTCCTTTCCTCCTTTACACCATAATGTCAAAGGAGTATAATTTTTTTGGAGCATTCTATTTAATATATAAATAAAAATAATGACCATATTGGTACTAGGTTTTTCCTTTAGTTGGGGTGCATCTTTTAATGCATCAAAATCACATAGTTATATGAAAACTAGTACAATCACAGTCCCATCTCCTTTTGCTTTGAGATTATGCTTGACGGAGGGGAATCTAATACGTTAACATCAATTTGGTATCGCATTGGTCGCGCCTTATCACTATGAACAGGACCGAACTACGCAGTCAACTTCAAATTCGAATTGAAAAAAAAAAATCAATACAGTAAAAATTGGCAGTATACCTTTAGTAATAAAAGAAAACTTATATAAGTTTTCTTTTGGTCGATTTTTAAGTAAGCTTTAGTTTGTTTAGGGCTTCGGCCAATGGGCGTGTCCAATAATAATTACAGAGTTAGTGTCAATTACAAATACAGTCAACCTAGGCACAGGGATTTGATCTCATAACTTTCTGTTTTTAATTCATTTAATCATTTAAACTGATTCACAAAGTTTTATATAAAAAACTTTCGGTTTTTAATTCATTTAAACTAATTCACAAAGTTTTATATAAAAATGTGTTATAAATCAAAACTTAAATCTAAATAGTGGACAAATAAATAGTTTACATGGTTATCAAAATTTTTTAAGTTATTTTAAAGTTACAAATTTAAATCCAAAGAGAAGTAAGGTATATATATTTCTGTAAATTTTACTAGTTAAATGGTTGGGTTAGATTATTATTATTATAAAATCCAGCATTAATTAAATATAAATATTTTATATTTAGAAAGATTTGAATATTACTCCTGTTTAATCTTTTTTAATGTAAAAGAATTTTTTTTATTAATTATTTATAATAATCTTAACACAATTTTAATATATTTCAAGTTTAAATATTTTTAATAAAAAATATTAATTTTGAATAAGTTAATAGTTGAGATGGGTATAAGGTTTTTTAAGCGTTTTTAAATATTTTATAAAAAAGAGCATTAATTAAGTATAAATATTTTATATTTAGAAAGATTTGAATGTTACATTCCTCCTTTTTAATGTAAAAAGGAAAGATTTTATTAATTATTTATAATAAACTTAACACAGTTTTAATTTAATAATAGATCTCAAATTTAGGGATTTTTAAATAAAAAATATTAATTTAGAATCAGTTTTAATAGATCTCAAATTTAGGTATATTTAAATAAAAAATAATAATTTGGAATCAGACTGAGATTGAAAATCTGGAATCTGGAGACGTGAGGACTTTGAACTAATTTATATAAAAAACATGTGAGAAATAAAAATTTATATCTACACATCTTTATTAAATAGAGTGAACAGAGACAGATTAATACATCACATGGAATGTCAGGAATTTTTAAGTTATTTTAATGTTTTTTTTTTTAATTTTTCTTATGAAAAGTATTTAGTTCCCTAGATTAATGGGACCACTTTCCCTGTTTGCTTGTGGGCGTGAGAAGTATTCCCAAGATAGCGGGGCCGTTGCTCTGATGGGGTTGATTCCACGTGGATGTGCTCTCCGGAAATTAAGCGCATTTTAATACTTTAATGAAAATTCTAAAAGAAGAGACAAGTTAATCATATTGTAAACAATTTGGACGGAATCGTCTTTTCTTATACACTTCATTTTAACAAATAATATCGGGGGAACATTGTAAAAGTTGTTTATAAGGGGAATCACCAGTTACAGTATGCATTTGAATCAATATTGGGGTTAAATGCCGAACTAATTAGTTAAAGCGAAGAAAAAAACAGAGGGTATGATATTAAATTACTGAGCATGCAGATTCTGTTGCAACTTTTTATCTTATTTAATAAAAGATGAATAGGATTAGATGTGCGGTTAAAGTTAAACATCGTAAAGTTATCGGAGATTCTGGTATAACTTACTTTTCTTTTAAAACATTTTTGCTCGAATCTCAATTAAAATTCCTAATGTAAGGCCACAAATGGATTTTATATGATGAAGTCCAACTTAGAAAAATGTTGGTATAAAGGACTTTCCTTTCACATTAAAATATTTCCTTTTTAAACCCTTCCTTTTTTTTTCCCTACGTTGTGGGACCTGTCCATAATCAATAAAGAAATGCCTCCCAATTGTGTTACGGTTTAGTAGATTGATGATCACATTTTCAAATTTTATTTTTTTTTAATCTATAGCGAGGAAAGCATTTTCCAACTTTACACATTAGCATGTGGAAGTTTCATATTTTATATCTCATAATAATTTTCTTCCATTTTACTTTACTGTGTATCATCAATCCAGAAAAATATGTATACAACTTATTTTAAATCTTTTCCATGTTTTCTTATGATATAAATTATTTGCTATGGTCCTCGTTCATATTTCATGTTTACTGGTTTTAGTTTTAATGTGAGTTATATGTTTTGTTTATCACCACGGGAACATGGTTATTCACACAGAAGTATTATCAATCTTACAGTAGCTACATGGTTGTGGATTCTGTCTTCCAGTAAGGTGGCGGGCTTTCAAAATTTTCCTGTTTCAAAGTAAGAGAAATAGCACTTCAAATAAAATGAGATGGAGACAAAGGGTGGCAAAGAATTTAATAATAATGTTTTTATCTATGACATAAAACTAGTTTTTGATATTTCGAGTTTGGTGTTTTCAAATATTATTTAATTTAAAATTTGTTTTCCCTCTCATGTGTTATTTTAGATTGGTTATAAAGTTTGATTTAAAATAACATAGATTAAAATATATTTGAAATTTCTCTCTAAATTTATTAATAATAGTGTTGGTCGTGGTCTTTGTGCTCCTTGTGTCTCAAGGATGGGGTTCTTTGCGAAACATTTTGATATGCTTCCCTTTTTTCGAAATTCTGAAAAACGCACGACAAAACATTTTGCCAGTGTGGGGGTGCATTTCGCAGAAAAATGGGCTCATGGGCAATTTTCTACCTAGTTTTTGAGATGAGGGAGTGCGGGACTAGGGAAATGTACATGGGGGACACATGGGATCACCTCCATATTTTAGGGAAATTTAGAGGGGACAAGGGGACGTGGAGGTCCCTAGCATAGGGGTCCCCGTCTCTAAAATTATAAAAATAAAAATAATAATGATAAAATCCCAACAATAACAATTCATCCAATGCAAATTCATCATTGTGCAATCTAGTAGAAATGCTATAATCTTGCCAATCCCAAAATCTTGAAAAGTGTTAAGTTTGTCTAACTATAAATGGAATATAAAATTCTACTTTCTCCATATGTGTAAGGGTCTCCCATGACACCCATC
>JASDQU010816255.1:19757-29776 GCA_032191745.1 Picea mariana
AAAAGTCTTCCCCAAAACTTAAAGATGTGCATCTAAGCATCCTAAACTACATTGAAAACTGACCTACTTGAACAAAAACTTATCATTAAAATGAATCGAACAAAACATAGTAGTACCAATAGAGATTTGTTTATCATGGTCTTGACCTGGTGCCCTTGAGACGAAGTCGTCTGGAGCTGACGAAGGAAGGCGAACAAGCATCTGGAGGAGCATTGCATCTTGTGCATGCATGAATTCTTCCATTTGCTGAGGAATAGGACACACATAGAGTGTCATAAGCATTGAAATTCGTTGATTCATGAGCTCCATGCGAAAGGCGAGGTCTGCTATCTCTCTCCATATTTCAAATAGCAATTGTTGTAGAACCTCTATTTGCTGCCCATCCCTAGAAGGACTTGAATTTTGACTTCTCTCAGAGTCCTCAAAGATTATATTCGGGGAAAGGGTTCCCCTATTGCTCACATCATGACTCATGGAGCTGTCACTGGGTGGAGTTCCTATTGACGAACTTCCTACTAACAGAGGCGAGGATACTAGCATTGGGCCAAAACCCAGGGAGTGACCCTCCGCATCAAACCATTCCACATGAAAGACCCAACCCTCAGGTGTTGCAGGTGGCTGTTGTAAACTACTAGAGCTCGGATTTGTTGTCGATGGGGGCTATCCATTTGTGCTCGACAATTGCTACTGCCACGACTAGAACGAGCTCGTTGTCGCACCATGAGGGTTGCTTTGACAAGCACTGCTCGATTTCCACTACAAGATAAGTATTTCCAAATGTATCGAACCTCATATTTAGACTTGGCTTCCAACCAGTGCCAATGGCCTGTGCCATAAATGTTGATGATGAGAATGCTTACATTCTTAGATTTGGTCATAGGCCAAGAAGTAATATCCATGATATGGAGTTATCTCATCTGTTGTCGTCTGCCTCGACATAACCAAGAACAGATAACCTATGATACCATGTCGTTAATACCAAATCTCGATATGGTGCAGACCATATAGGATGAGAGGGAAGGTGTCATGAGTTTTGAGGCAATGACGAACTCTTGCTACCAGATGTGCGATCCTCCCAATCGCACATTAAATCTTCTCACATCACAGATGTTACTCCATCTGAGAAACATTTTAAAATATTTTTAGTAAAACCCTTTTTCTTTAAAAAAATAAAAATCTAAATAAACTTATTTTAAAATATATTACTTTTCATAATTTTTTTNACCAGTGCCAATGGCCTATGCCATAAATGTTGATGATGAGAATGCTTACATTCTTAGATTTGGTCACAGGCCAAGAAGTAATATCCATGATATGGAGTTATCTCATCTGTTGTCGTCTGCCTCGACATAACCAAGAACAGATAACCTATGATACCATGTCGTTAATACAAAATCTCGATATGGTGCAGACCATATAGGATGAGAGGGAAGGTGTCATGAGTTTTGAGGCAATGACGAACTCTTGCTACCAGATGTGCGATCCTCCCAATCGCACATTAAAACTTCTCACATCACAGATGTTAATCCATTTGAAGAACATTTTAAAATATTTTTAGTAAAATCCTTTTTCCTTAAAAAATAAAAATCTAAATAAACTTATTTTAAAATATATTACTTTTCATAATTTTTTTTTTTTTTAATCAATTTTTTTAACAATATTTATAAATAAGAACATTACTTTAAAAAAAAGCACCCCACACATATATAATTAATTGTCTTTTCATTACCACTTTTTAAAGTATATTGAAATGAAATTCTTAATTCTCCTTAAACTTTGGCCTTATAACTTTATGGATAATAAGCTCGAATAACTCCCAACTTTTTCACTTCATCTTAGTACACTAAGATGGAGATCATAGTAATTTTTAAACCTTAACCTTATCGATAACAAATTTGGATTTGACTTCCATGATTTCCATAGTCTTTTAAGTAACTCCAACTTTTTGACTTTCCCTAAGTGTAATGAGATAAAGATCTTTTTCACTTTACCTAAGTGTAATGAGATGAAGATCATAATATTTATTTTAACCTAAGCCTTATTAGTAAACCTATTCACTTTACCCCTATGATTTCCACGATCTTTTTGATTTCCATAATTTTTTTAAGTAATGGAGATTTAGAAGACTGAAAGTTCATCCTTACGTAAAAAAGAGTGATGAAAAATAATTATGGGTTGGACACGTAGGAACATGTTTATAAATTTATATTGGAGAAAGTGAAAATAATGTATAATTTAAGTTTAAAAGTGAAAATAATATATAGTCTGAGTGGGCATAATGGTTAAGAACATGTGTTTCCTTTTAAGAGATCACAAATTCAAATCTAAAGGAGGTAGGGTATGTATACCTCCGTAGATTTTACCAGTCAAATCGTTGGGCGGAGGGGGTCCTTTGTCCCACAAATAAGGAGGTCTCATACACCAATTTGGTGTCTGGCTTGGTCATGCCCTTAAAATTAGATTATTATTATATTATTATTATTAATCTTATTTCATTATTGAAGTGCATAATACTATAAATTTATATTGAAATAAGATGATAAGAGTCAAATGAATAGTTTAGGTGAGCGTATTTGAAATTGAAAATTGTGATAGCAATTAATTAATTTTGTGTGTTTTTATATTTAAGAAAAAGAAAATTAGTGAACACACAAAAGTAATAAGGTGAGATTATGTATTATATATGGGCTAAAGAGAAAGAATATGTAAAACTTTGTCACTTAGATTTTTTAAATAAAGATTATCTATAAAAGTGTTGGAACTTTTTTCAAGGAAAACACTTCATCAAAAACTCTCCAAGTACTTCTCCAAGATCCATGGATGGTCAAAGGGGTAAATTGCCGGTCCTGATTATATAACATAACCCTGAGGGAATCAAGAGAGTCAAACTGGTGACCTCCCCAATTTTTGGGGGGAGAGATTTCACGTCTAGCTCATGACTACTTGAGTTAACCCTCAAGGGAAGTGTTGGAAATATTAGTGTAATCTATACATATGGCCATGACTTATGTATCATTATTAATTGATTGTAATTATGGTTATGGCCATATTCTTTATTCTTTTATTGTATTACTAAGTATCGTTAAGGCCGACCTAGTCAAAGTTGATATATAGGCTCAATAACCCTCTTGGGGTGTGTGCCCTGGTTTTGTGGGCCCATAAACCCCTCTTGAAAGGACACCTCACTTGAGTTGTGTATAAATACACAACTCAAGCTCTCATTTGTATCATCTCATCTTGTGATCTTCTTTTCTAAAATACAAAGTGTTATAAAGCCTAAGGGCACTTAATTTTGGTGGTTTCTCTTGTGATTGACATCTTTCTCTTGGGCACACTTGTGTATTTCTGTTTTCAACACGTGTGCTTGGTTTTTGCACTCCCTCTCTAATGCACTAGACCTATCTCTATTTAGTGCACTTGTCAATAGGGGAATTTTGAGGTAAAAATGGGCCTAAATATATATATATATATATATATATATATATATATATATATATATATACTATCAAAATCAACTTTAAAAGAACCAATAGGATTCAAGATGATGAAGTCAACCATAAGGGTAAATTTTTTGAGGGAAATGAAGAAAACTACTTTTTTTAAACTGTGTTTTCGACTTATCTCCATATAGCTTTACTCAATTTTCAAGTGTAGGCACTTGTTGGATGCATAATTAAATTCCACATCCAATGAGTACCTACTTTGCATACTTTTGATAGACCCGCAATGGGATAAACTGGGAATACATGAAAAAACATGTTTCTTGAGTCAAAAATATTATTAAAAAATAGTTTTTTTTCTTTCCCTTTGAAAATTCACAACTCTGATTTTATTATTTTAACTATCATTTTATTATTTTCCTTAGGAGGCCCATTTTAGACCTCAAATTTCCCCTAATGATGAAGCTATTTTAGAATTTGGGTGAGATTTGCTTCCTTCAATTCCTTTGTTTACCCTTATAAATCTCAACATGGAATTAGTGCAACTGTGAAACTTACTCTCTCAATTCTTTTAGGTGATCCAAAAACTATTGGCTAGCGACATCATGTCTTACAGTGCAAAACTAGAGATTTATTGGATCATATTTTTTTAGGGTTTTTTCTTGGGATTCTAGAAGCATAAATCCTACTTATTTTTTGAATCTTATAAAAGTCTTGTAGCATCAATGGTTTATCCTACAATGCACATCTTGTTGTGCTCTCTGCATATTGGTCCTCCTTCATAAGAATGGATTACTAACTTTGGAGATACTGGGGATATGACGAAACACAAACACCTTCACTCTGATTATCAACATCAACATAATGATGTGAAAGTGATTATTGGTGATAACTCAACTTTGCCCATTTTGGGATGTGGTGATGTTCTCATTAACATTGTGAAATTCGGGGAAGTCCTTCATGTTCCATGATTAGGACTGAATCTTCTCTCTATTTACCACATCACTCACACAAGAAAAGGTGGAATTATGGCCATATTGTTGTGTAATAAAAGACATTGATGATGTCCATTGGATGTAGCTTGTGTGGTTAGGAGGAATGGTTGTTACCCTTCCCACCCAGGTTCAATTCCTTTTAAGTGACATGTGATGCCTTTAAATGGGTCTATATGATGCTCTGGTTGTTGAGCCCCTGATATGCCAAAAATGCTCGGCGTCCCCATGTTCTCTTACAGATTTCGGGGGGGTTTCTGTGGACGTAGTGAGTACCAGTCTTTGGTGCTGTGAACCACATGTAAAAATTAAAAAAAATAAAAGACATTGATGATGGTTTTAAAGTGGTTTCCTTTGGATTGTGATGAATATGACCATATTTCAACATGAAATCCTAGTTCTCCTTCAACACATAAAGGATTTGTTGTTATAGTGGCTAAGGATAACGATACTAGTAACTTGTGGCATCAACATTCGGGTCATACAAACTTTGGGTCCTTGCAACATGAGTTGTTTGTAGATGGTTGAAGACCTTCATAGATTGAACAACCTAATTGTGTCTGTGAAGAATGTATACTGGGGCAACATCATCAATAATTATTTCTTAAAGAGAGACATGCATTTCAACCTATCGTAGTGGTTCATAGTGACATTTGCGGGCCTATGGCCACTCAATTTCTTGGGGGAGCTAATACTTTCTTAGTTTTATTGATGATTTTTCCCGTTTAACTTGGATATATATTGTTCAATCCAAGGATGCCGTTTTTAGAAAATTCAAGGATTTCAAACTATTAGTGGAGAATCAAACTAAGACAAAGATCAAGTGTCTTGGGCTTGGTCATGGAGAATTTTATACCAACTAGACTTTCCTAACATTTCTCAAAGATCACATGATATCTTGGCATGAGGTTCTTTCACATGAAGATGAAGTAGTTGTCTAGAAGAATACAACTTTTTTAGAAATGGCTCAATGCCTACTTCAAGGAAAGGAAATGAAGCCAAAATTATGGGGAGAAGTAGTTTGTGCAATTCACATAATCAACTAGATTCCCTCTTGTGCAATTTGAGGTATGACTCCATATGTGGATGATCTGATTTTGATTGGTAGCTCGACCTTTTTGATTAAAGAATTGAAGCTGAGTCATTAGGAATCATTTTATATGATTGGGTTTGCCTCACTACTTTTTAGGCATTTAGATTACTCGGTCTACCTCTAGGATCTCTCTCTATCTCGACTTGAATATGTTATGGATTTGTTGCAATGCTACAGGATAGAGAACTATAAGTTGTTTAGCACCCCTCTTTCCATTGGGATGAAGTTTCAGGTAGATTATCCCTCTCCTTTATTTGATGCTAGTATCTATCACTCTTTAGTAGGTAGTCTTCTCTACCTTACTCATAGTCGACTAGATATTTCCTTTTCTATTGGTTTGTGTTCCTAGTATTTGCAGACTCGTCATGAGAGTCACTGGTAGGCAATCAAGCATGCTTTTCACTCTTTGAAGGGTGCCACTCATATGGGTATTCACTATGTAACAAGGGCTCCTTTTCATCTTCAAGGATTCTCTAATGCACCTTGGATTGATGATCTTGATGGGCATTGTTCCACCTTTGGTTACTTGTTTACGCTTGATTCTGGGCGAGTTTCCTAGTTTGTTTAGAAGCAATAGATTATGGTTCTATCTTCTATGAAAGTTGAGTATGTCAACACTCTCCTGGTTGGGAAGTATCTTGTTTGGACGAGGATGATTCTTGATCAGTTGGGTCTTCGTCAAAAGGGCCCCACCCTTCTCTATTGTGACAATCAAAGTACCATCAAAATTATTCTTAATCTTACAGATCATTGGAAATCTAAACATGTTCAACTTTGGATGCACTATACCCATTGTCTCTATGCTCTAGGATGTATTGCAGTTGTCTTGGTTCTTTTAGCCAATAAGCTTACAAGTAACTTCACCAAGATCTTGCTGGGGTCCACCTTCACTAGTTTGCAACATTGTATTGGTGTGGGAGACTTGCCATTTAGGAGGGATCTTGTGTTATCATGGCATCTCTCTATGGCCCTTGTTTATCTTAAGGGGTGTTGCTGGAATTATTAGTGTAATCTGTATATGTGGCCATGACTCTTGTATCATTATTAATTTTAATTATGACTAAGGCCATATTCTTTATTCTTTTATTGTATTACTAGCTATGGTTAAGGCTAATATAATCAAACTTGATATGTAGGCTAAACAACCCTCTTGGGGTGTGTTCCCTTGTTTCGTGGGCCCATAACCCCCTTCTTGAAGGGATGCCTCACTTGAGTTGTGTGTCAAGCTCTTATGTGTATAATCTCAATTTGTGATCTTCTTGATCTAAAATACAAAGTGTCATAAACCTAAGGGTGCTTAATTTTGACATCTTCTCTTGTGATTACCATCTTTCTTTTAGGCGCACTTGTGTATTTTTGTTCTTAGCACTTGTACTCAATTTTTGCACTCTCTTTCTAGTGCACTAGACCTATCTCTCTCTAGCACGCTTGTGAGGAGGTTATTTCAAAATTTGGGTGAGATTTGGTTCCATTGCTTCTTTTGTTGACCCTTATAAATCTCAACAAGAAGGAAAGCCTAGAGGAGGACAATGCTAAAAGAAAAAAATAAAAAAGTTAAAAAGTTAAAAGAATAAAAGTAGCTATAAGTCCTCATCATTTCCTCCCATCTTAGAGGAAATTATTCCTAGTTTTTATTGATCTAAAGGTGGCATGTCCTTTCCATCTAAGGACATAATAATCACTGTAGTCTTTGTGTAGTTGGGGTCTTGACACAAACCCATGTGTCTTCCGATAGTAGGATCAAAAAAACATCTTCTAAATATGGTGTGTTTGAATTAGGGGTGGAACACTTTGTCATATTGAAGAGGTTTGAAGTGGAAAATTGGTGGATGTTCTTCATACTTAAGAAAAATATTGTAGTAGCATGTTGAAAGTTACAAAATTGATGCAATGATGCCAAAGAAAAATAAATATGAGGAACTACACAAAGTCTTGAATTTTGAAGGGTGTAACCCTATCTACTTCGTAGTTGATGTGTGTGGAGCAAAGAGCTGGAAAATTGTTTGGAGCATGAACTCCTCCTTGCCTAAGTGTGTAATTTTGTTGTGAGAAAGTTCTATGAGATGTCTTCAAAACGGTTAAAAGAGCAGAATATATTAAGAGAAACTCCAAATTGAAGAAAGGAAAATTGTCCATCGAAGGAAAAAGGACATGAGAGGATGGTGTGGGGACTAATTTAGGAGGCATCCCCAACACTACAGGCTTGTCATGAAGTGGAGCTATAATAATTTGGTGTGTCTCAATGCTTAGAAGATATTGTGAGTCGTGGAGAAGATACCATGGGTTGTAGAGGAGATGTCGCTTGTTGTAGAGGAGATACCATGGGTTGCAGTGAAAATACTAGGGATTGTAGAAACACAAAAATCATTAGTGGACGAAAAATGTTGAGCAAGAGACAAAGACAACTTCTAACAACTTGAAAATAACTTTAGGAAGGTGATGGGTGCTATAATTCACTCAAGTGGTCTATAAATTCAATGCAAAAGCTTCAATTAAGGATTAAGAAGTAACCCTAGATAAATTAGAGAGGAGAATCCAAGCAGAATTCTAGATGGAAAATCCAAGGTAGATATAAAACTTTAGAACTTTGAAAGCTCTAATCGCAAAACTCTAATATCAGTTAATGTAGACTAGAGGTAGAACAAGGTGAGAAGATTTGAACAAATATTCTAGGTGAACTAAAGACACCAAAACTTGCTCTTAAAAATAAGCACCGATACCTATATATAAAAGCTCACAGCTAAAACATGGAGAAGCAATGAACACATAAGAAAGAAAACAAGATCACACAAGCACAAGGAGACAAGTGTTTGTTGTCTCAATCTATAGACTTTATTATTATTGAGTATTGATAGAGTACAAAGGACTAAAATTGGTATGCACATTTCTTTTATCAATTTTTTCTTTCTTAAATTATACATCAAACTCTTTGAAAGAGAGCGCCCACCATGCACATCCTTTTTTATCAGTGAAATTCAAAACTAAGAGTGTGATTGCCCCTATACACAAGCTATTACATACAAAAAAAACCAACCATTATAATACACTAGTACCCTAGTTTCTATACATAAAACAATAAAAAACTGAGGTCACTTTGTAAAAATGCTCAAAACATGTGCATTCAGGGACTACCAAAAATTACCCCTATCTTTAGAATTTAGTACATGCCCTTCGTATTTGTCTTATCCCTTAATTGTAAATTTATTTGAAATTATTTATAGTTCCTAATGGAATTTTTATCATTTATCAAAACAATTGTCAATAATTAAAAGATCACTCCCCTATATAATTTTAAAGTCCATTACCCCACTATACACTTCATAGTAATTGTCGATCTTTAAGAGTGACCCCATGTGGAATAAGGAATAACCATTAACAAGTACATATCTTTTACAACAAGGGCTTCTTTGTGTTGATTGACTTCATGGTTTGGGCTTCTAGACATTCTTGGTGGTTATAGGTGGCATCTCTTCTTCAATGAGGACTAGCAACGTCCTATTTAGGGCCTCATTCATAATAGTCTCCATGTAGTGTAGCATATTTTTCTTRAAGGCATCATCTTCAACTCTCTCCTTCTGTGACATAGGCCCAACTGCTATAGTAGAGAGTTTCTCAAGCAACAATATGACTTTTTTCTTGAATTCAAATCCTTGTCCCTCAATCTCTCTTTGCAYCCAATGARTGTGTGGAAGATATTCTTGTTGGTGCCTTGTCGACTTCCTAGTGTTACACAAGAACAYGCTCCCCCAAGTGATGAATGCAACCCCCATGTTTTTCAYGTTTTTGGGTGAGGAAAACTCAATGGGGGACGTTTCCACRACATCTCCCTTTTGAGGAAACACAGAGGGATGTTTCCCAAAAAATATGGGACTTTTCTTTATTGTAGGAAACTCTTGGGCATCCCCTTTGATAAGGGGGATTTATGGACATCTCCCTGAATTTTGCCCAATGACCTTAGAAAATGTCAATTATTTAGAAAAAAAATATCTTAATATTGATGTGGATATTTATTTCATGTTTTCATTGTTCATGTTTGTGACTTGTCATTATTTCTCAATATAGATTGAATTTAAGATAAGGTCCTAATATTGGGAGTTCAATGTTTTCATTACATTTTCTAAACTTTGAGAGTATCTCCACATATTCTTCCAGCTCGAGGAGCTAACATCTTGGCTAGATATGGAGATCTTTGTTGGGCCATGAAATTATCATACTTTTCCTTGGTATGAGAAGAAAAGCAGGAGGGGGGCCTAGTATCTGCGAGGGTTTCGGTCTTTGGAGTGCTCCTAGTGAGGTTTTCGGGCTTCGAGAGGGTTTACTGTCCGAGGGGAAGGTTTCAGAGGGACCCAGTCAGGAGGGGGACATGGTTTCTCTACAAGCAGAAGCCAAACAACTACTCGACAGGAACGGGTGTGGCGAGGGTTCTCTCTTTCCTTTTCTTTGTCTCCTCGTTTAAGCTTTGTTTATTTCCTTTAAGATGACACAAATCAAATG
>JASDQU010816256.1:0-12927 GCA_032191745.1 Picea mariana
TAAGCCTCTTCGAGGGGGCAACCTCCTTTTACCCCACTTAAATGTTCAAGTACAAGATGATTCAAAATGAAAATGTCTCCTTGGTATATATAGGAGACTACGAGGTATAATTACAAATAATGGCCTAAATCCGATATAATTAAAATAACATTACTAATCTAAATTAAAACTAATGGCATAAATCCGACATAAATAAAATAGCATTACTAATCTAATATGCCCCAATTAAGGGGTAATGAGCCAATATTAGGGCTTAACAGAAAGCAAGTCAAAGCCATGAAGTAACATGAAGTCAAGACAAGATTCCCACTAGTACGTGTACCCCTCTCAGTCGGTCATTTGTTTTCCATTTGACTCCCAGTCTAATTGAGGTTCCCAGTTGAGTATGTCGTTGTATGAATGTTGTGATCCATTCATACATTGTAAGGTCACTAGTTTGTCCAATATGGGTGCAACGCTTGTAATTCAAAGAAGATGGTTAGTGTGTCATATATTCATAGATGAAATGTGGATCCCTGCCTAGGAAACTCATTTTTTAACAAACCACATACTATGTTTAATGAAACTCATATCTAGGAGAAAGAGGTTGCATAGGTTTGTTTGCAATCCTCTCTCACACCACATACATTGCAATATACATACGAGCAATTATTTGGGTATATGTTTATTGGAAAAGGGTTGTTTGGGAAGCATTGAGTGGGCTTAAGAGAAGAGATAGTTTTTATTAGAGTGAAGGGAAAGTTCTATAGGTAAAAAGTGATTAAAAGTTGATGAAGAAGAGAAGAGAAGGGCGAATGTAATAATGGTGCATTTAAAGGATTGGAGGGTAGCATAGGCATTGGGGTACTTTGGAAAATCTATAATTGTCAAATGTCATTGTTGTTATATATTCATAATATACCCTCAATAAAGATATAGAAAGTTTAGACCCCAATCTTAGGGCATTGACTTATATTCCATCTCTTAACCCAAGAATGGATAGGTTTAATGATCCAAATAGAGGAGGAATAAAATAAAATATTGTTCAGTGAAGGTGGTATTGTCGGACAACTTATTTTTCTCTAAAAGATGAGTTTTCTTGTTTTGACCTAAGGACAAAAGTACCAAAGATGATTCCAAACTAGGTCAAGCTACTCAGACTTCCTCTAGAGATGTGGTTAGAGGAAATACTAAAATAGATAAGGGATTCCCTAGGAAAAATGTTGGGCATAGATGTTTCATTCAAAATAATTTCTTATATCATAGTGGCCATGTTGTTGCTAAGGTGGCTATCAATGAGGTTTTGTTAGACAATATAGAAATTGAAGTGGGGATTGTAATCCATACATAAATATCGGATTACATGTGAATGGTCATATTGCAAATAATTAGACTTAACCCTTTTATTAGAAGGTTTGGAAGAAAAATCCAGATGAAATTGGGGTTGGAGAGGAGGGTCATCCAAACAATGGTGAACATTGGGAAGGCTTGAGTCAAAATATTTATTTGATGCTTATTATGGTGTATGGATTGAGTAATGAAACCTTAAAATTGAAAACAAATTCTCAAGTTCTGGATTCAGTAGTTGTGCAAGGTCAAGCAAGGGTTGTCACTCAAAGCATCTAACATATAGAAATAACTTCTGAAGTTATTTCTCCATATAATAAAGTTTATCTACATTTAGGTAATAAAAAGATCCTAGGCTATTCCTTTAGAAACTTACAGGATTCATGTGAGGGGCTCTTGGGAAAAGAGTAAATCCTAAGTACAAGAAAAGTGCATGTAGGAAGAAGGAAATCTAGAGAGCACGCAGTTGAGACGTATCCAACAGGAAAGTGTGCAGAAGGAGGAAAGTGCACAAAAGGAAGATAGCACATAGCTCGAAGAATAAAACCAAGATAATAAAGAAAGGAAATAAATCATAACATGAGAATGAAAATATGGCATTCAAGAAATAGAAGAACAACAAAAAGGGAGCATGAAAGATGAAAAGAATAAGAAAGGCGTCAAACAACTAGTTAACTGAGCTACCATGCATTGTAATAAGATATTTTTGGGATGAATAGATTAGGGTTTTAGCCCTAGATTTCTGTATAAATATGTAATGGGTTGGGAGATTAGGGGTTCAGTTAAGTACTATTCTGATGAAGTTAGGTTATGATAGGTTAGGTTATGTTATAGTCTGGTAATTATTGATTGATACTGAGTTATAGATTTCTTGAATGTAGTAGTCAATAGTTGAGAAGAATGAATAAATGAATGATAAAGAGATATTACGGAATCATGTGCTTTATGCTTTTTTGTGTTTGATTATGAATATTTTTTGCATGTATTGTAGAATAGCTTTGTATGAGATTTAAGTATGGTGTAATGATTCCTGACGGTAAGAGTAACAAATATATATAGTCATCTGGAATATGATAAGTATAGGAATCTGAATCTTGAGTAAGTTAATAACTTAACAAAACATAGGTATGCGCACATAATAATAAGGAACAATGAACCAAATGGTTTCCTCCCATTCCCTTACAATTGCACAAGCCTGGTTCTTCCAGTCCCAATAGATACCTCGAGTGAGACTTCATATGCACAAGCAGGCAATGTAGAAAGGGTCGATGTCTCGTGGTTTTTGTTGGTCATAGATAAGACAAACCTTGGGTCTTACAACCTGTTGATATAAGAGCACCAACAAATGGTTCTTTTGTTGGGACCAAGATTTTGAGATAAAGGGGATGTTTTTTAGACCGACTAAGAAGGAGATATCATAATGGTTGGAAAGGAAGGAACGAGAATTTGCACAACAAGATAAGAGAAACCCTTGGATGAGTGATAAGAAATAGATAAAAAGGTATGTGTTCATAGATATGCATGAAATATTCTTTGGCAAATTTCCAGTTATTATGATAGAGTGGCTAGAAATATTAGTGGAGAAAACTGGAAGGTACAACGTCGAAACACCAAGGAATTGGATTCTCAAATTGGCAAGACAATTGAATTTTGTAAGTAACCCAACTACTCGAGAAGTATATTTTTGGTTGGATAGAAAACTTGGTGGTTATTTTATAGAGTTTGCAGTAGATTGTATTCAATCATACAGTTCTGTAGAAAGGGAATTTTTCAAAGGTCTGCGTGGAAGGTTCTTGAAATCATTAAATACGTGGGTAAATATGTTATTGTGTGAAATTCATGTGATGGTAATGATATCCAATTATTAATGGGTTCAAGCACATAAGGTAAGTAGGGGATGACATGAGGATCATATCAAAGAAGGAAGGAAGTAATTAAAGAGACATGGAGGGACTAAGGATGAAAGAAGAAGATATACCAGAGGAAGGATACATGTTTGGAGAGTTGCATAGAGGGAGGAGGTATAGGAGGAAAAATATTGAGGCTGAGAGAGGAGAGCCATGCAGTGAGCTAGAGGGGAGAGAACCTTGCTCACTAGTCTGAATCGTGGAGGAACCATACCTACGAGGGGAAGAAGAGTAGTCCCAGTCCATTATGATAATAGAAGAGCCAACAAGTCCTACTTAGACAGGATCATGTGTTGAATCCACGACCTCGTGTGCATCACCACAATCAAANTTTGATTGTGGTGATGCACACGAGGTCGTGGATTCAACACAATCAAAAATAGCATTTGAATATTTTTCAAAAGAAGTTGTAGTTAGCCAAGGAGGATCGAGTACTAGTAGTCGGAATAGTGGAAGTAGTGCACAGAGTCAGAATGAAAGTCGACCAACATCACCAAGAGGAGAGACTACATCGAAAAACATGGTCAGGGTGGGTAATACTCGTAGATTTCTTGAGTTCCAAGGAATTAGGTTAGAGGACCCAGAACAACACTTGTTTATTTGTGAGACGATTTGGGCCGCAAAGAACGTACAGGACAAAGTTGTGAAGATTGTGCAGTTAGTGACAAAATTTAAAGGTTGTTTGCTAGTATGGTATATGAAGTTACATAGCACCACACCTATAGGACAGGCTAAGACTTTGGCAGAGATTCAACAAGAACTGTTGAAGGAGTTCAAGAAGCCAAAGTTAGAGTCGCAATACATCACAAAATTAAAGGAGATCAAACAAGTACAAACAAAGTTAGTATGGTATTACGACCAGATATTTAAGGATGTTATGTGTAGATTAACTTTCTAGATCTGAGATCAACATCACCAAGAATGGTTTATTGTAGGGATTCTACCACACATTCATAGGCCATTGATCTAGTAGAAGGTCACATCGCATCCCAAGGCACTAGATATTTCGATGAAACTAAAGTCATATTCGATAGGAGACAATGGAGGAATGGTGCAAGTTCAAACACAGTTGGTTGCATTGAAAATTCAACTGGAAGAACAGACAAAGGGAAAGGATAAACATGAGAAAGTATGGTGTGAAATTTGTGGGTCTGGAGCACTAAATCCATTGTTTATAGGAGCATGTTGTGATACATGTAAGAAATTGGGCCATCACCCAACTAAGTGTCCACTACTATGAAAATACTAGAGTATGCCAAAGAAATTGTTTTTCATTTTTTGAAAATCTATAGGACACGAGGACAAGGATTGTCACACGTTATACTTAATGAGAGGGTGCACATCCGATATGTACGTGATCCATGAAGAAAATTTTGTAGCAAAAGTGAGGGGTCCACAATGCAACAATCAAAGAGGTTTCAATCAAGGGAATAAAGGAAAATTTTGAAGAGGCTGAGGAAGAGGGAATTTTGGAAGAGGAGGAAGAGGACCAATTATATTTTGCAATTATAATAAACCTATACACTTGGCCCATGACTACTAGAATCCATGTATGACATGCACAAATTTCATAGCACTGGATCACTTGACGGAATACTATCCCCAACTAGTTGTGAAGTGGAAGGCAGAGGAAACCATCAGAGGAAACCATGACCAGAATTTGAATCAAAATATGTAGATAATATTAGCCGAAATACACAATGAAGGACCCAAAGTAGTTGTTGTTACATGTAGAGGAGCTACAACAGGGACTAATAGGACAGATGAAGAAAAGCAAACTGAAAAGTGGATAAGAAAGTTAGCATGGCATATGCTAACTTTTTATCCTCAGCAAGAAAAGGATACATATCAGAGGTCAAGGAAGAAGTAATTATAGTGAATTGGGGAGAATTAACATCAGTTGTGCCTTGTGAATAAGATTGCGTTATGCCAGAGAATCCAACGAGGAAGGTAAGAACACTAACATAATTCTTAAGAAGTTGTGTAGAGCCAGTCAAACATTAGGCTGCATTGAGTACATTATACGACATGTTTTATCATTGCATAAGAGGAAGGGAAACTCTTGTCATGCAAAGGATGGTAAATCAGGTACTGCACAGAAAGTGAACCAATGAAGAATTCAGATTCAGTGCACATATTGGAGAATATGATGTGAATAATATTGTCTTGGACTTAGGTTTTGACATGAATTTATTACCTAAGAAGACATGGGAATTGATGGGAAAACCCAATTTGGTATGGTCTCTTGTTTAACTAAGGCTAGCGAATCAACATAGAATAGTTTTGATTGGTCAGTTGACAGAAGTAATTGTGAACATAGATGGATTGTGCATCATGCCATACTTTGAATTTATTGAGATTGTGGATGATAGTTAACCATATCTAGCATTGATGGGACTAGATTGGGATTTTGACAACCAAGCGATCATCAGGGATGATTTTAAGGATGGAAATTTATTTTAAAATTTATAAAACTTGGCGAATCTTACTAATCCTTCATATGCCAACTATAAATGTTTGGCGATATTTTTGTAAAAATATTCAGATTTCTAAGGATTTTATATAGTTTGTATAAAATTTTGGCAATTTTTAAGGTAAAATAATTTTATCCTATAGAATTTCGGCGAATTATTTTTAGAATGGCGAATCTTTTCTTGGGAAAAACCATGGAAAATTAGCCCATGAGAAAAATTTATCCCCTAAAATCATCTATGGCAATCATCAACTTGAAGAGGAGGGATATTGTATTTGAATTTGGAGATTTGAAAGTTACGACACTCTTGGACCCATCAAAAGGAAAGAGATACATAGAACTAGTAAGAGGGAATGACATTGCCAATTTATATAGCATGATTGTGCGGATGGAGGATTATGTCAACCTGACAACAGATGGTGCGTTGAGTTGGTGAAGTATCAGTTCATGTGCATCAGATTTTGAAGAAGGTCTAGAGCATTGGGAATAGAGAATACATGAATTGTAAACTAGACAATGTACACACATCACTCGATCATTATGTTGGATTGGAACAAAGCTATGTAATCCACCCATGTATGATGGATAAACTGATATAAGTATGTTTGTAAAATAATTTGAGTTATAGGTACCCGAAGAGAAAAGGTTAGTAGAACTAGATGTTGTATTAAAAGTGACTCCAGCCAGATGTTGGGCTACAAAAAGAGAGGGAATGAAATATTAATCATAGTGCAACAGATTAATGAAAATAATTTTTGGAACTAACGAAGAAAAAATTTCACACAAATATATAGGGGAGAGTGACCCAATAGGTCATGTGAAACAGTGTAGGGATTTGTGGGGTTCAGAACCAAAGAAAAAGTGGACACACAAATTTATACACACACTGGAAACAATTATGAAGAACTGGTATTTAGAATTGGAAATCCACAGGGAGGCAACAAGATGGGAATAAGTGATCTAAAGGTTTAAAATCAAATTTACATTTGAACATGAATCTCCATCCATAGATGTAGCCCTACAAGTGATTCGAACGAATATCTTCTCAGAAGAAGAGACAGTCGAGGTGGTAATAGTATGTAGCGTGAATAGAGCCAAGATGATTGTCTATGAGCTACTAGAGTGATATAATGTATCCAAGGAAGAGTATGATGAAGAGTATCCTAGGAATGTACAAGTACCTGAGATAGAAAGAGAACGAGCCGTAGAGGGTCAAAGATTGAATCCATCACATATACACATCCTATAAAGACAAAGAAGGTAAACATTGGGATGTGAGAGAATCCCAAGTTTACATAGATAGGAGATTATTGGAGTGCTTGAAGATAGTTGAGAATATTGCAGACTTACTCCTAGAATATCGGGACCTATTTCCAACGAATTTTTCAGAGATGAAGGGAATAATAGGAGACTTAGGTGAGATTAAGATCCCATTGAAACCATGAGCTAATCCAATGTGCCAGAGGCCTTACGGGATAAATTCGAGGTACAAGGAGAAGGTAAAATCTGAAATAGATAGGATGATGGATGCAGGAATCATCGAACTGATAGAACAATCTAAGTGGATCAGTCTGATGATGGTGTAGAACAAGAAGACAAGAGGAATCAAGATCTGCGTAGATCTAAGGAAGCTAAATGAAACATGCTTACATGACCCATTTCCAACACCATTCATGGATGAGGTACTAAAGAACGTAGGAGGTAAATAAACTTACTCTTTCACAGATGGATTCTTGAGGTACCATCAGATAAGAATCGCGCAGGAGGATCGACATAAGACCACTTTTGCAATGAAATGGCGAAGTTATTAGTATACATTTATTCCCTTTGGATTCAAGAATGCCCCTACGGTTTTTCTAGGGTAATGGTTGCAACATTCAAGAAGTTCATCCATAAGTTCCTAGATGTCTACTTGGATGATTGGATGATGTTCATTCTACTGAAGGATCATATAGAAGTTCTTATGCATATGTTGGATCGGTGCAAGATGTGTCATATTTCCCTGAACTTGAAGAAGTGCATTTTTTGTGCATCGTTTGGAATTTTGTTGGGACATGTAGTGTGAAAACATAGACTATTGGTAGATCCAACTAACATTGTAGTCATTATAGAGTTAGAACCACCTACATTAGTCAGAAATCTAAGGGTGGCGTTGTTTCATACAACTTATTATAGGAAATTTATCAAGGGATATATGTAGATCACAACACTGACGAAAAAGTTAATAAAGAAGGAAGAGAAGTTTCAATGGAATAAATACATTCAGAGGGGGTTGGACACCCTGAAAAAAAAGTTGGTTACCGCATCGATTTTATTTTTTCTAGATTGGAACAAGGATTTTCATGTACACATGGAAGCATCATCTAGAGCATTGGGCGCAATACTATCCCATCCAGTGGAAGGAGACATAGATCATCCAATTTATTTTGAATGTAGGAAGTTGCATGTATTAGAGAAGAACTACACAACCACAAAATGGGAAGGATTGGCGATGGTATATGCACTACAAAAATTCATGCATTATCTATTAGGGTCTCACTTTAATATGTATACAGACCATTTTGCATTAAAATACTTAGTCAGCAAGCCAGTGTTTGGGGCGAGAATATGCAGGTGGCTATTATTATTTTAGGAATATGACTTTGAATTCATAGTGAAAATAGGGAAGCTAAATGCAGGACCAGGTCATTTATCACACATATTGTCAAGGGAAGATGCGAGAAATTTAGATTACAACTTCCAAGATGCACAGTTATTTGAAGTAAGGATGGTGGATGCTTATTTCTCAGGCATCGTACATTTTCTAAACACGGGCATGGCTCCATTCGAGATGAATTTAGCACAAAAGAAAAAAATGGTAGTGAAAGAAACAGACTATCAATTGATTGCATGGAATTTATACAAGATGGGCCCAGATGGAATACTGAGACGATGTGTGTTGGAGAAGGAAAGGTCGATGATACTTGAAGAAGCACACAATGGAATTGTTAGAGGACATTATGCAGGGACAGAAACTGCAAAGAATATTTTGTGTGTAGGGATTTGGTGGCCTACACTTCACAAGGATGCGAAGGAATATTGGCAGTCATGTGATGTATGCCAAAGAGTGGGAAAGCCATCTAGGAGGGATGAAATGCCATTGAATCCACATGTTACGTTGAAAGAATTTGAGAAATGGGTCGTAGACTTTTTGAGGCCAATCAACCCTCAAGAAAGAAGATCAGAGGCAAGGTACATCATTAATANAAGAAGCAACCCCAGTTACATACTGTACTACAGAAACTACTTCTTGGTTTCCGTTCAAAAATTTAGTCACAAGGTTTGGATGTCCGCAACTATTACTCAATGATCAAGGTACACACTTTCTAAACAAAAAATTTGCAACATTGGCTGAGGAGTTCTAGATTCATCATCAAAAGAGTACCCCATATCACCCTCAGGTCAATGAAATCATCAAATCTTTTAATAATATCTTGGAGAATTCCTTGACAAATATTTTCAATGTAGGGAGATATGATTGGGACTTAAGAGTTCCTACAGTATTATGGGCTTCCAAGACTACAAGTAAGAAGTTGATAGGACATACATCTTTCAAGTTTGTCTATGGGAAAGAAGTGATAATGCCAATGGAGTTTATTCATCCTATCCTTTGCATTGCAACAATCATAGAGTTATCGGACTCTAGCGCAATAGAGGAGAGGTTGGCACAGTTGGTACAACTTTAGGATGGTCCGATTTTCATAGGATTCCATCAGCAGGTTCATAAATCCAGAGAGAAGTCCTAGCATGATCGACACATTAAACATTATAATTTTCAAGTTGGAGATATGGTACTACTATATGACAAAAAATATATGTAACATCCAAGGAAGTTTAGAATGCACTAGTTAGGACCTTATGTGATTCGGTAACTAATAGATATAGGTGTTGCGCAGTTGCAAACCTTGAATGGAGAATTCTTGGAATTAATGGTGAATGGAAGTCGTATAAAACTCTATAGAGACGGCCAACAAGCTGCACAATAATTTAGGCTACCTTGGAACACATGTATTATAGTAGTTGTATCATAGTGGTAAAGAAAGAGAAGGAAAAAAAAATAAAAAGTAGATATAGGGAAAAGAAAAATAGTGTTAGATTGCCAAGGAATACAAAATTGCATAAAATGAATGGTCATCACACATTAGCATAGCACTGTACCAAGATAGGAGACTAGACACTGATGAAACACACTACAAAGTGTACAGATAAAACAACAATAAACTAGTGTGCATTTTGGCAATGACAAGATCGTTAAAAGAATTAAAGCACAAAAATGGCAGTTAAGCAATGAGAGTGACAGGTCATAAAAGCATTGTATAAGTCTTAAATGGGAAAAGATGCCAAAAATCACGATAGATCGAAAGTACAAGGGAAAAATAGCACGACGAATTTAGTCATAAAGAATCATTTAGTTAAATAACTCATCAACCATGGTGACGAATTGGACAAGACAGGATGAGATAGGTACAATTTTTTGAAAGAAAAAAAATAGCAGTAAGTTGTTAGGTATAAGACATTGTTACATGTAAGAGGGAGAAAACAGAGCGAACCAGAGCGATTTGGAGAATAGAAGCAAGCCACCAGAGCTGAGCTACAATGAAGCATGAAGAGATATAGAGCTAAGTCTAGGAACCAGTCACAAGAAACAAATGGAAAAGTCGAGATTTGGAGGACCGTCTATAGCAGCGAGAAAACAAGTGAAACAACCAGTAGCATCACCAAAGGTCAAGGAGGTATCCAAAGCTTTGGCTTCAATGACACCAACATAGTTTCACAGAGACTACTTACGACAAAAGAAAAATGATGTGCCACCGATAAATATTCCATTCAATGCAAAGTACCCAGTGCCGATAGCACTAGTTCTGGCTAGTGTAAGTAGTGACGAAGATATGCTCAGGAAGATTTCCAACCTTATGTTTATGGACCATGATATCACAGATACACAAAAAATCCTTGAGTTGGCCAGGGATCATTATTTTTGCATGGGGATCGTCCCAGGAATAGGAGAAATCTTGGTCGAGCCACCGGATTGGGTGTCAAGGTTGCAAAAGGTGAGAATATTGAACCTATTTGACATTTGGAATTTCAGGTGGAGTTTAGAGATAAATGCATGTGTGAAGGTATTATTAAGCTGCATTCATGGGGGGACACTCTAGCCCCATCTCTCAATATCGATCGATACTGCATTGATTGCACGTATTATAGGTTTTCCCAAAGCAGGAGAAGACCCATGACTATTTTTCAACAACATGGGAGAGCGAGCCCTCTCTAAATCAGTGAAGGACAAATTTGACAAATTCAGAGAAAAGAGGGGGTTGGATGTTAAAAATATCAACAATAAGAATGTGATGTTTGCGACACAAGTATTGGCCTGCAAATTGTTGCAAAAATGTCGCAAAGATGAAGTATCAACTGTCTTCATTGCGGCCTTTTTGGGCTACCTTTTTGGTTAATTTTTTTTTATATAATTACACGAAGGCATGGGAGAAGGGTATTGAATTTCATTATGCTTGGTTGATAATACTCATTGTGTTGGTCGGGTGCAAAGAACCTGGGTATTACTAGCACATGCACACTTCAAGTAGTAACAATATGGCTGCAAGATATACCAATTTATGGCATTCACCAATTAAATTAAGATAGATCGACAGTAACATCATATTTTTTACCTACTTAGAGAGGATATTCTATTTATTTGTGCACACATTGCACATATCAGAATAAATAGTAGCAACATGAAAGGATATTTCCCGATTTAGAGTTGGCATGAACCACATGTACGTGTAGGATAAGAAGGATCCAATGCAACAATGGTTACCAACCAATTATAGGTTGACAACATATGACATGAATTTGATAGTTAATGACTAGGAAGAAGACTAGAAGAGTCCAAAAGAAAAAAATAGGGCTCTCAGAAGAGGAGGACAAATAAGACAAGAGTGATGAGGAGATGGGTGACAACCAAGGAAAAGATCAGACGAATGGTGCAGGAAATATGCCTGACACATTGATAGTCCTCAAAGAGAGACTAAAAATGAAGGATAAGGGGGAATAACAAACAGAACGGTCGCGCAAGAAATTCAAGGCATAGCGATAGACCCCATTTTACATATTAATTAATGACAATATGGACATAATTTGTTACCAAATACGGGATACCACAGAAGAGATATGGGAAGAAGAAACAAAGAAGAAAGAAGAAGAACATTAGAAAGTGCAAGACCAACTAGGATTAATTCAGCAGATGCTGGAAGCTGTAAACCTTACGAATGAGAACAAATCAAGGGAAGAACCAACAATAGGGCCAAGGAGAGAAGTTGAAAGCGCACAGTCCACCTTGACACAACTGACACTAGGGCAGAGACCCTTAGATATTAATACAGACACACTGGATTTTCCAATGGGTGAGTTTCATGATCAATTAAACATGTTGGGCCATCTGAATATAGAAGCGATTCTTTCTCCATGGGAAAAATGACCCTCGATGTCGTCGTTCGGACTTAGGCCGCTATTAGGTGGGAAGAGGCCTTCAAGAGGGAGAAGGATGAAACTCTAAGGCTTATTGCAAAGAAGCATAAGGAACGGGAGGATAAGTCTAGGAAAGCATTAAAAGAAAAGGATGAAGCCAAGATCATGGTGCAAAAGACCCAAGAAATAGTCCAAAAGTTATATAAGGAAATTCCATAAGTTCCCCTAGTAGCTAAAGCGACTATGGAGGAACAAGTGCAAATGATCGATGAATTCATTAATTGATTTCGATCATAGATAAAATAATTAAAGCTAAGGAGCATGCCACAATCACAACCATAGGTGTGCAAAGGTAGAAAGAGAATGAAAACCACAATAGTTGCGAACATAAAGAATATTTAGGGTGAATGTGAAAAACTTTGTGAGGAGAAAGCGCAAGTGTGGATAGAGTTGATATAATACCCAGAGATGAAGGTCATAGAGGCCAAGATAAGAGAAGCAAAAGAATAGGTGCAGTAGGGAGAAAAAAGGGAGGCTACACTACCACCAGTAGTGCACATGTCAACCATTATGGATCAACAACAGGCACAGGTAGAAGTGGAGAGAATGAGGGATCAACAAAAGATCCTGCAACAAAGAATAGGACCACTTCAAGAAGAGGAAGTGTGGGTAATTGGAGAATTTTCCACGTGCAAGGTAGGGTCAATAAAGCAA
>JASDQU010816256.1:13121-33504 GCA_032191745.1 Picea mariana
GGATAAGCCACATGTGAGTGTTGGGGACCTATTGGACAAGAAGTCTTGAAAATAGTTTTTCATTTTTTAGAAATTTTTCACTAAAAATCCAAAGTACAAAAAATTGTCCGGAGGAAGAAGGAAAGCTAGTGAGCACACAACTAAGGCACATCCAACAAGAAAGTGCCCAAAAGGAGGAAAGTGAACAAAAGGAAGATAGTGTGTAGCTCGAAGAATAAATCCAGAAGAATAAAGAAAGGAAATAAATAATAACAGGAGAATGACAACCCGACATTCCTGAAATAGAAGAACAATAGAAAAACAACATGAAGGTTGAAAAGAAAAAGAAATATGTTGAACAACTAGTTAACTGAGCTGGCCATGCATTGTAATAGGATATTTTTGGGATGAATATATTAGGGTTTTATCCCTATATTTGTGTATAAATATGTAACGGGTTGGTAGATTAGGGGTTCGGTTTGGTACTATTCTGATGAAGTTTGGTTATGATAGATTAGGTTATGTTATAGTCTAGTAATTGTTGCTTGATATTGAGTTCTAGCATTCTTGAATGTAGAAGTTGATGGCTAAGAAGAATGAATAAAGGAATGATAAAGAGATATTACAAAAACTTGTGTTGTTTTTTTTTCTATGTTTGATTATGAATAATGTTTGCATGCATCCTAGAATATATTCATATGAGAGTTAAGTATGGTGCAATGTTTCCTAGCGGTAACAGTAACAAATTTGTATAGTAATATGGAATATGATAAGTATAGGAATCTGAATTATTCAAGTAAGTTAGTAATTGAACAGAACAGAGGTATGCGCCCAATATAAGAAGAAAGAATGAATCGACCTCCCGTTCCCTTATTATTCTAGAATCTTGGTTCTCGCAGTCCCAATAGATACCTCAGGTGAGACTTCATCTACACAAGTAGCTAATGTCGAAAGGGTCGGTGTCTAGTGGGTTTTGTTTGTCATAGATCAACCGAACCTTGGTCTTAAAACCCATGCACAGAAGAGCACCAACAACATCCTAGCCATACATACTATAGGAAATTCTTGTGGAGTTATTATTGTATGTGAAGAAAACAATTTATTTATCGAATTGTTCTCTCATTGAATCATGTATCTAGATCAAATTCATGTTTAAATAATTGATCAGAGGATTTTAGTTATTAATTGTGATGATCCTTATGATAGGAAATTTTTCTAGGAAGGATTATTTACTCAGAAAAGTGTTAAATGAGAAAGGGTTATTATTAGTGGGTACTTGAACATTATTTTGATTAGAGATAATTTGTGGGGAGAGTCTTCCAATTTGAACATAATCATTGATTTCTTGAGATACAATATCGAGGAAGATGGAATAACTAATGTTAATCAAATAGCGTTAATTCCAACTTGGAGGACTAATAGGATTGGAGAAGCTAGGGTCTCCAAGGGACTTTACATTTTTTGTTTGTATATTTAAAACATGCTTTTAAATTAAAAAGACAAGGATAGATATTAGGTGGAGTTAGGAGGTGGCTCAAATCATACACCTATTCTCATGTAGATGAATAAGCATGATTGTAACCCAACAAAACCATTCAAGTTCAATCCAATTTGGATGGAGAATGAATAATTTCAAGAGTTTCTCAAGAAAGTGTGGGTGAGTTTCATATAAATTCTAGGGAATCAACTAGTTTTCACTTGTAGTAGCTTTAAAGAAGTTAAAATGGATTATTGTTTATTGGGCCTCAATTAAAAAAAGGGAATATCAATAAGTGTCTTAAATATGTCGAGAATGAAGTTGTAGATATATATGAGAGGAATGAGGATGGAATTTTCAAGGGAGGGGTGGGGGGGACTTGAGACTAAAGGAGATAGAAATTAATAAAAAGTAGGTTGATGGATTGTAGAGAGATTGAATGGAAGATGGAAATTAGAGCTATGTCGTTGGAAAAAGGTAATAAAAACAAACGAGTCCATAATTATGTAAATCATAGGAAGAAGTTTAACACTAATTGGGATATGCATAATGCATAAAGTATATTGATTAGAAACTTTCCAGATATAGTTGATTTAAGTAAAGTACTTCTAGTCAATTTATTTAATATAGTTGGAATTTTGAAGTGAACTTCCTTTCATCCAAAATTTATTACATATGAAGATTTAACCAAATATTAACAGAAGAAATTTCAAAGGAATAATTGAAATCAAATTTGGCATCATTCAAGTAAGATAAAAGGCTAGCATGTGGAATTTTTTACTGACTTTTTTGATATTATTGAGGAGAACATTTTTATAGTAATTAAGGAAGCATTTAGTATTGGAAATTTATGGGAAGTTCTCAATTCCACATTCTTATCCTAATTCATAAAAAAATTATAATCATGAATCATTGATGAGTTTACACCTATATCATTTTGTAACTATATCTATAAAAGTTTTGCAAAGATATCCAAAGTAAGATTTAAGAAAATTTTCTTTGGAATCATATCTCATAACCCATTTGGTTTTTTAGTTAGTAGATAGATATTTGAAGCTATAAATGTAAATCAAGAAGGTCTTAATTCAACTAAGACAAAGAATCGTCTTGTTATGGTCATGGAATTGGATTCATCCAAAGCATGTGAAAAAAGCACCTAGCCATATTTCAGATTAATGCCCTTACACATATGTTTTATCCTCCTAAATCAAGAAGGTATTAATTCAATTAAGACAAAGAATCATCTTGTTATGGTCATGGAATTGGATTCATCCAAAAAAATATGACAAAAACAACTAGCTATATTTCATATTAATGTTCTTACTAGTATGTTTTATCCTCCTAATGGTCAAATGAATTATTAGATGTATTTATTTTTGTTCCTTGCTAAACATTCCAATCATTCCAATATTTCAATAAGGATATAATGGAAGAAAAAATAACATTCCATCCAATAAGGCTATAATGGAGGAAAAAAGAGTAAGAATAACTTTAGGAGTCAAACTTGGTTGATCATTAATGAATATATTATTCATTGATGATGTCTTGTTGGTTTCAAATGGTAGTGTAAGGAAAGCTACTACAAGCTTCAAGAAATACTTGACACTTATGGTGTTGATATAGCTATGGAACTTAATAATGTGCATAAATATTTAATTATCTTCATTAATATAAAGCAACATGCATAACAAAAGTTATTAAGGATTCTTTTAATTAAACTAACAAAAGTTATTAAAGATTCTTCTAAACTTTTTTGATTTTTAGAAGGTTTTAAATATTTAAGTTTTCATTTCAAATAAAATGACTATAAAAAAGTTATTGGGATGGTCGTTAGATAAAATTAAATCCAAGATAAATAATTGGTACAATAGATAGTTTCTCATGCTTTAGCCATCTTTATGTCACATTCCTAACGATCTTGTAGAAAGAAATATGAAGATTTTCTTTCTTAAGTTTCTTTGGTTTAGTAGAAGGAAGAATGAGGGAATCCTAGTGGAAGATTACAACAACGACAAAGGAATATGAAGAAATATGGTGGGTGGGATTAAATAATATTCACACTTCGACAAACCTATGGAGGGCCCTTAGAAAACAAGGACAATCGAGGAAAATAATCGAACAAAAGGACAATGGAGGGCCCTTGGATTAGATCACAGTTTTGGATTGGATCATAAGCCAAAGGAAATGTGATTGAGTATCATTTGAGTTGGAAGGTGGATAATAGTGAGCATGTTGGAATTGGGGCTAAATCTATCTTGGGTTGTGGGAGAAGGATAATGATTTTAGATGAAATGATTAGAAATATTTATAATAAAAAAAATTAATCAATTAATAAAGAGATCTTTATTTTAATAATTTCATAAAGTATATATGATATATAAGTTTAATAATTTCGTATAGTATATATGATATATTTAATTAGTGTAATCAACTTTTATCATTTTAATTATTATATTTTAAATTTTTTTAATTTTTATTTTTATTTTTTATTTTAAATATATACAAAATAATAATTTATATTTCGATTTAAACAAATAAAATAGAAAAATATAATTAAATAATCAAGTATTTCATATTATAAAAAAACACTATATTTTATAATATAAATGTAAAATATTATTAAACATTTTCCAATACAACAAAAATGATTTAAGCATATTTTATTTTATTATTTATAACATGATATTTTCAATATTTTTTATTAAAAATGTTAAGAACTATCATATTGAGATGATATTTTTTTAAGCTTAGGCCCACATTAAAAAAAAAAAAATGTGTACCAAGTTAAGACTAGAAATAGTATCATGAAGTTATAGAATCTAAAAGACAAGGACTCGAATGAAACTAGGGATAGAAACATGTTCAATTGAACTAAGAAAAAGACAAAACCAATAAGAAAAAAAAAATGTTCTCAGTCATTGAAATGCGATACCACTTGGAGAAAGTCTCTATTCCTTTTGACCAACAAGAGACCATGGTGAGAAACAACTTATGAATTACCTGTAATTCTAATCTTTTGATTACATATCTTGGGTTATCATAGTTTTGGTGTGTCACAATGCACAATGAGATTATTATTACTATTATTATTATTGAATGAAATGTGAATATACAATATCATATTTTGAAAGAGTATTATGTTTATGTATTTTATATTTTGATTTTACCGAGAGTAGCTTGATGCTTTACATCTCAGAGGAGATGTTTACGATAACTTTGTGTTAGATAATGTTATAATAAAAAAATTCAATTCTACTTAATAATAAAAATAATAATAATAATAAACTGAGCTCAATTTTTTTTAAAAGCCACCATACATATGTGTAGATGACAACATCTAAAATAATAAATTACATGACAAAATCTAAAATTAAAAACGAGTCTACTTATACTTGATATGGGATTAAATGCTGAAAAAAAATTACACCTTAATAAATTTGATCTGTTTCCATACTTCATAGATCCGAGTTTAAGATGGATATTGTAAATATGCTAATCATTTTTATTATAACCATTACAATATGAGGGGGCATAATGGTCAAGAAAATGTCTTTCCTTCTTGGACGCCTCAGGCAGGCAGGGTATGTATACCTATAGACATTAGCCTAAGGGAGGTAGGGTATCTATAACTTTGTAGATTTTAGCAGTAAAATCCTGTCTAGGAGGTCGCTTGTCCCACAAACAAGGGGGTCGATTGTCCCACAAACAAGGGGTCTCATACCACAATTTAGTATATGGCTTGACAGTGACCTTAAAAAAAATTTATTATTATTATTATTATTATGATAAAGTAATAAGCACACCTATATTGAATAGGTAGAAAAAGTTAAAATTAAGTAAAATTGTTAAATAAAAATATTAATTTTTTATGTTATTAAATGAGATTTGGATATAAAATGTGACATTTTGTTACAAGTGTAGAAACATGTCAACCATTTTCATTACAAGATCAAACACATGTTGATTCCTAGGAAAAAGTTACCCATGTTGATTGATTGTGGGTTTTGATTGGTTTCAATTTTGGGATAATGAATTCACCGAATAAGGCATTAAAGTATCCACTGAGAGGTTTCAGCAAGCAAATTTTTAGTGGCAATTTTTCTGGGCTAACGTTTAACGTAAACAAATCAAAATCTGTTAACTTATGCTAGCACCTTGAGTTTGCAAACTTTTTGCAAATTTGACTTATTTATGTTATAGTGATTTAATATATGCAGAAGGATAAAATAACGTGAACTTATTCAAATATATTTTAAAATAGAGATTGAATATATTTTAAAGGATAAAATCAAGATCGTTAGCAAAGTATATTTTTAACCTTGAAATCTAGTGAGCACAGACTTCTCTGAGCTCCAACTAATGGTTAGACTAAGAGCACACTGGTGGCCTTTGTGGAATGAATCACTCACATATCCTAATCATGGAGGATTACCTCATGCCATACAGTCACTTAAACTTCAAGTGGAAGGTTCTCGAAGATGGTTGTTTGATGTCATTTTCACAATGTTTAAGGTGGTTTTTGACAATTTGTGTGTTCTAATATTTTGTAACTGTTGGAAACATGTCAATGAATTTCCTCATGCGGTCACATGCACATGCATGCAACTATGTTAATGTGCATGCATGCAATATATTTATGAATTGTTCGTGTAACTATGTGATCTACTCATGATCAATTTGTGTAATCGATTGATAGATATTATATATACGAGCATACCCATAGAGGTAAGAGTGCAATGTGTAGTGAGTGTGTGAGAGTAATGTTAGTTGTAAACCTCAACGTAGTAGTGACTGTACATTGCCAGTTGTACGAGTCCGTTAGGATTCTTGTTAGGTTCTTGATCTTATTGATTTCCTGGAGCTTATTTAGCTCAACTCTTTTTCCTTAATGAATATACTCTGCACATTCTCATTCACAATCTGTCTACTATGTGTTCTTGCCTACATTGTTTCTTGTTTTTTCATGGTATCAGAGCTCGGGATGTGAGACTCTCCGTAGTTCCTGGGGAGAAGCCCGATCTAAGGAGTGAAGAGCTCAAGGAGTGAGCCTCTCCATAGTGTCTAGAGAGTAGCTCGATCCCAGGAGGAAGAGCGTAGAGAATATTGTCTCGCATATGAGAGCGCGGGAGGTAAGACTCTTCATAGAGTCTAGAGATCAGTCTGTCATCCGCTAAAGGAGCATTGGAGACAGAATTCTGCTCAAAAGATCGTTGGAGACATCATAGCATGTGGAGGTAACCCTGCATAAGGAAAAAGCCTATAAAGATTTTTGAAATCCTTTGTTAGGAGGAATATTCAGAAGTAGAAAAGGAGAATCTACATCAGTCGTAAGATCGATCATGGGAACAATCTAGGCCATTAAATCAAGCTCATAAAGGACGAGGAGAGCTCATAAGAGGCGAATAGTTTTCATCCGTTAGATCTGGATGAGAGTAAGAGTAGTCATCAGATCAAGAAAAAGTGTACAGTGTTTAACTATCGAAGTCCTTCAGACTTCGCGTACTCTACGTATTTCGTGCAATGGTTGCAGAGGAGATCAAAACAAATCATGTTCGTCGATCCAAGATGAGGACACATTTTAGCATATCCTACAATCTGGAGGTGAATCATCCCGGAGAATTCTGGTCGATAAGGTCACAAGAGTCCCGATGTCCCGAAGTAAATTGGGATAGTCCATCGTCAGGAGGGACATGTGGTGAAAGATCTGGAACCTGAACCAGCAGCACTCCGAGAATTTCCCGACAAGGTGGTCACAAAATATCCAAAGCAGCAAGGATTCGAAGTCAATCTGAACCGTCCGTCAAATGGGACGCATGTAAGTGGATCCTACACTTTAGAGAAAAGGAACTCCGAGAGAAATCAAGTGTGGAGGTAGAAAAAATCCCTAAGTAACAGGAGTCGAAGTAGATCTGGTTGTCTGATCTTGAGAGGACAGGTGTCACTAGATCCTACACCAAAGAGAGAAAGCACTTCGAAGAGCCAGAGAATATCCAAACCGTTGATCACGTTGGACACATGGAAACCATTCGGTAGTTCGATGATCTGTGCAACAATGATGGAAAGAACCTGTTGACGGGCGAAATTGACCATCCGTCAACTGGGAGAACGAGTCTGGTCTGGAGTTTTCTAAGTAACCCAAGTCATTTGGTATAACTCATTCTGACAAGTTTAATGGCTCCATTAGCCAATCTAAAACTACTAAAAGAAACAAAACAAAAGAAAGAAATAACTATCTAATTACTAAACACTATATATGTATGTACATATTTATAATGTAACTGTTGTAGATCTATTTAAGCAAAAGATATACAAATCTTACTTATGTACATGATTTACAAACTGCAAGTTTTAATCGAAACTTATGAAAATCAATGTGAAAAATTATTGCTTCTAGGAAGCAGATAAAGAAAGCACATAAAAATATTTTTTGTTTTTCCTTTATAAATCTAAACTAATATTGAATTAAATAAACAAAGAAATGCAAACGTGCAGGTAGTCGAAAGTTGAACCATACGTTCTAGTTTCACTAATATGTAAATGACAAAAAAATATAAAGGAGCTAACCTGTTAGTGAGTTAGTGAGGTGTATCCAAGCATTTGCATGAGTGGAGAACATCCAACTGCCCTGTCCAAGAGATAAATCTGCAAGGAACCTTGTGACTGTTCTAAATAAATTTAAAGCCTGTATTAGCAGCTTAGGTTTCAATGAAAGAAGAGGAAACACAAACATAAACATGTGATCTCATAATTGTACATGATTACAGTAAGATAAATCTGAAAGTAATCTATGCATTTAATCATCCGATTAAAACTCAAAGATAAATCTTATCAATTTAATTGAAGATATGATCACAACATTTATATTTTGAGAAGCAAATTATAGATGGTATTTATAATATAACATCATGCACATCACAGATCATTTAATCTAAATATATTAGACCTATACATGTAGCACAATTAACAAAACATAAATGACAACATTATAAACAAAAGGCTAAAGCCAAGATGCTTAAATGTTGTTTCATTAAGTTCTGGAATCACTTGTCCACTCTTGCTCTTAGCCAAGATGATTTCCATTTCAAAATACGGAGTATTTAAAGAGTTCATGTAAGCTAAACATCATATCTCAAAAGGATCTAAAAGTTACAAAGATAGAGGGTCTAAAAACCACTCAATATCAAACTATATCTTCAAAATTATGAAAGTTTTATTTTGATTTACAAAATAAGACAAAAGAGATGGCTAATTAACTAAGTCCAGCATGCTCCATCTTATGAGATCAGCACAAGATACATATTATCCTGAAAGAAAAACGAAATGAGCAAATTAGATTTATTTAACTAACATTTTCCAAACTTATATGAGAATTGACTTGGCTACAGAATCTCACAATTCTGTAGCCAGTCTTATTATTAGTAATAGAAATCCAAATTGATCTAGATTACTTAGAAAAATAACAAAAAGCATAATTTTGATGAAAACCAATCTTACCATCCAACTGATAACAAAATTCGAATCACAAAATCTCAGAATTGATCACAGCTTTGACACTATCAACATTTTTTATTATGACATTGCCTGTCCTCTTCAAACGTTTTACTTATCTTTGTGCATTGATCTTGAGCTCACAGTTTTCATTTGTCAATGAGTCATTTTGAGTTGTAAGAGCCTTGATCTCTGCTTGAAGGATAGGGATGTCTGTGTAGTACTAACTTTTCCAATGTAAACAAACTTCACAATGTGTAGCAGGGGCAATCGATTGAGAAAATGTGTAATTGTGTGGTAAAACGTCACTGCTACCCACTATCGGATTTTGACCGATTTTGATACCTATAAATTCCTTGTTGTCTTTCAAACACTGTGACAGATTATTCACATAATCAAATGGTTGATCTAGTTCGGAACAATTCGGATCTTCTTGTGCCATAAACCTCTCGATGTCGGAGTCAAAATCCTCATGGATCTCGATCAATTTGATCGATCTCACATGAGCTTTGGATTTATTTCGCAGACTCCTTGAAATGAGTTGGTCGTGCCTCTTATTAGAAAACCCTATTTCTTGACTTTTCTTCAGTTGTTTGCGTGGTTGTTTGTTGTTTGTTTTAACAGTGGAATTAGGGAAAACAATTTGTTCATGCTCAGGAGATTTAATAACCCTAGGACTAGCATCTTGTTGTTCACATAAAGGTTGATCAGGCAATGTCATTTCATGAGGGTTTTCATACAAGAAGTCGGGCCTAACACTTGAGAGCCTGATAGGTTTCTCTATGATCGATTTATCTACCACAGGGGTCTCTATAGGATTTACTGTAACAAAGCCATTACAAGTTATAAAATCGTCCCAATCGTCACCAAGTTCTTTCAAATGATGAACTAACAGTAACTTAATCATACCATGGTGAAATAAGCTAGAATCCAAGTTCTACCTTTTATACCTCTTTGAAATTTTATATAAACTTCTTAGTAGGTAAAACAACATGTTTAAATGAAAGCCAATAAAATGCATGAGCAATCGTATGTGGTAAAGGAACACCAATCCAAAACGGCCTTCACAGGTGACAAATTGTCTTAAAACTGCCAACAAACCATGCCATCTAACCTTAAGTAAGGACATCAGAATACCTTTGTCATGGCATTGAATTTCTCGAGAGGTGACAAATAGACTCCAGGGTATTTCATCCAACTTCTAATTTTTAAACCACCTTTGACCTGTGAGAGGAAGCCTTGTTGCCTCACTCAGAAATTCTTCGGTGATCTCCAACAGCATATCACCCACCTTGGATCTGCATCCATCAAATGTAAGGAAAAATTCTTTGGCGACTCATAAGTTGTAACCCTGGAATTTATCAATAAACATATCCCAACCCTAGCTCTTAAGATCCTCACTCACATCATCATACAACAACAAAGTTTGGGAGCCATTTGGCTCAAATCGGACGACACGATCCATAAGGGTTTGAACAGATGGTAACAGGAGTGACCCGAAATCATTGTGGGCTTAAGAGATAGCAGCAATAGAAGAAAGTTTGAGCCAAAGACAAAGGAGTAAAAACTCACACCAGCATGATCATAATGTGAGAACAAGGGTTTTACACACGAAATTCGGGCAGTTCTGGTGATGAACGTTTTGGAAACAGAGCATAACACTAGACCTCGTTCTGTCATGAGAGACTTGTCACTTGAAAATGCCAGCTAAAAATGAGGTACGAGGTACGATCATAGTGTGTTTAATTCCCATGACATGAAATGAGTATCCTTGATTTAGGAGATGATGCGTTTTTTTTTTAAATCCAAATGTAAATCAAAAGTTTAAAATCAAAGTTGATTTACCAAGAAATCCCAATGAACAAGCCTATAATCCATATGCCAATCGATTCTTGGTATACAAACGATCCAAAACATAATCTTACAATCCAAGAGAAACTCAAAGTAAGTGTTTCATTGATATATGATAGGCTCAAAGCAAAACAACATTCATTAAAAGAGGTGTAAGCACATTGACCCTTTTAAATGCCAAGCCTTAGATAAAATTGTAATATGATTTAAAATTTAATGTTTCATTCATGATTTCAGTCATGAATGAAGCACAAAAACACAAGATAAAAATAAGTGGGAACAATCAAAACACCCTTTTTACAACCGAATAGTCACCTTCAAATAGCAATATTTATAGGATGAGGTGTAGGCAGCTACGGGAATTGTCATTTGTCACTTTAAAAAGAAAAATTATGTAGGGATGCCAACAGAACCCTGAATATCTAATTCCCAAAGTGACTCTGGACCATTGGATCCTGTACAAACGTATCACCAGATCCTGCACTTTGGAGGTCCGGAGCACCAAACACTTCGGAAGAACGAAGGTCTGTTGAGTCAAGAACTCTCAAAGCCCTGAAGGTCGCAGTTCATCTGAGTTGTTCATTAGTGAGGGGCAAGTTTCAACCGATCTATCACTTCGTAGGAAATTCAGATACGTAAAGAAAGAAATCCTGAAGGCCTGAAGCCCGAAGTTCATCTGGACCATCCATCAATGAGAACACATGGCACCAGATCTCTCACTTAGAAGGCTTATCACTCCATAGGGTTTTGCAAAGTGAAGCATTGGAGCAAGAACTAGAAAAAGCCCGAAGTAAATCTCAGTTGTCCAATCAAGAGGACACGTGGAGGCTGATCTCTCACTTTGTTGATTCGGCACTCCGGAAATGGAAACTCTCGAAGGTCGAAGAGTATCATGACCACTCTTTCAGAGGACATGTGGATCATCAGATCTCGCACTCCACAAGTTCATTAATTCGACACTCCAGAGGATTTTTAGTATTGTGCATTGGGAAGGCCCAAAGCCCAAAATCCTGAAGTAATTGTGAGTCGTTGATCTCAGATCAATGAGGATCTTTCATGTTTGCAGCAATTCATCTATTCGTAGGAATCGAGGCCTTCACACATTGAAATGCCCGAAGCACGAAGTCCTGGAGCACCTAGTTCTCGGCCCCTTGTCACATGAGAATCTAAACTTTAAATTTTTTTTTGTCTCTTGAGTAAACTTAGATAACTTGATTCTTCCATTAGATGGATTCAGTCAATAAAGAACTCAGCTCAAAGTTCTGACTGTGAAAGATCTTGTGCTCAAATAATCATATCTAGCAAGATCCATACCATGTAACAAGAAATTTCCTGTAGATCTAATTTTTAAAAGAGGGTAGAGCCCAAATTTCTTTGTCTATTTGCATCAAGCAGTATTAGTGTGATGAGATAATCGATCCAAAAGTGTGATCTAATTTGTGAATGAACAACCAAGAAACATTGTCAGATCTAATTTTTAAAAGAGGCTAGAGCCCAAATTTCCCTGTCTGTTTGCATCAAGTGGTATCAGTGTGACGAGATAATCGATCCAAAGTGTGATCTAATTTGTGAATGAACAACCAAGAAACATTGTCATGGCTTAGAAAAGACGACTCAATAAGTCAAGAAGAGATCTCAGACAAATATGGAAAGAGAACAACAAAGAAATGGCAACATATTTCACAAAGATAAATGAAGAGGTTCCATTTGTACCTAAGGGGCTCACACAAGAAGCAGATCAGAGGAAAATATATGATATTTGGAGCAACATGAGCATGAATCTACCATTATCGCCATAGTATAATGGTAAGAATTTAGAATGTTGTTCTATTAGAATGAATTATTTTTGGTGTCTTGTAGATTATTATCATAATCTACATGATCAAGAAAGGGATGAATTAGCATTGCATCTCATCCAACAAGCCTTGGATGACAGTATGTTGTTCAAGGTTGCAGCAACAACATCTTTGAAAGAAATTTGGAGTATTCTGGAAACAGAGTCCAATGGAAGAGGGAGCAACAATTTGTTGAATGTTTCCACTCTAGAAGAAGCATATGTGTCTAAAGAAGAGCTACCAGAAGAAAATAATGAAGGAGCATCTGTGTGTGAAGCAGAGCTACCAGAGGAAGAGAAAAAAGGTGCATTTGTGTGTGAAGCAAAGCATGAGAAAATTTCATAAATTGATGATTAAGCTATCAACACAGCAATCGACATTTATGAAATGATTCCAATAGTGTTTGTTGATGACTACAAAGGATCAACATCAATGATATTTAATGAACATTGTGCAGAAATTGGCCTCTTTGAAACAAAGGTAAGAAATCTTGAAATTGAATTTGATGATGATAATCTGTCTTATGATGAGTGCCTTCAAATAATGGAAGAGAAGAAGAAAATTGATGAATTGATATTTGGAGGAGGAAGCCTACTTGGAATTCAGAACCAAGTGGATGATTTGGTGATTGTAGAAGAAGTGCTTGAAAGAAGGTTTGATGATAGTAGCATTCAAGCCACTACACTTATGGCTGCTAATGAAGCAGTTGAAGAAGAAGATAATGTTGATACAGATTTGAAATGGATTGAACAATCAATATATGATGATGATTATGGTAACTACTCTCATAAAGAACAGAAAGAAGAGAACCAATACGGTTCCTATTATAATTTTTTATATCATTTTGACAAGTTGTTTGAGTATGCAGATGAGAAGCCAAAAGAAGAACATGAAGACATGGATGAGGATTTCAATGAAGACCAGTTTGAAACCATTTTCATGCAATGGAGTTTTGAAGAAATCATATTTTATTTTGAGTTAATGTGGAAGCAGTCCGTTGACTGTGTAGCCCAAGCTATGAAGGGCATTGATGATAGTTTGAAGTGGTGGCAGTAGCCCACTGTAAAAGACAAATTTGTTGCAGAAGAAGATGAAAGAAACATGCATAAGTAGCATGATCAAACTCTGAATATGAAGTTACAACGACAAAGAAAAAAGACAAATCACGGATCTTTCAGTATCAACGCCAAAATGAAAATAATTACCAAATTAGAACAATACAAAGTTTGGAAGAAGAGAAAGAAGAATCCCAGCTCAAGTAAAAAGCTTAAGTCTAGTTTTATTGTTATTTATTTGTAACGACCTCGTTGTTACGACTACAAGAGACGCAACACAAATTTTTTTTTTTTTTAAGAAGGAAGGCAACAACAACAAAAATTAATCAACACAACTTGACGACGAACACAACGCATGCAAATCAGGCAACAGACAACAAAAACCGAGCATACTGGCACATCATACAACTGCATGAAACATGCGATAATCAAATAGAAAAATAAAATGACTAAGCTATGGGAAAACATCAAGATCAACCAGACACAACCAACATCAAATGACACAGGTAAATTGAACCTTCACGGTGAGCGAGGAACAAGCACAAACAAGAGCTACATCACAAGAACCAACATCAATTACAACGAACAATACGCCCACATTGGGAAGCACATGACTCTGGCTAGGTTATCCTTCGCTTCTATCAATCGGGGCGTGCAATGATCCCCTCATCAAGAATCATGCAATCACAAAGTGAGGGGTGTGACACTAACCATGGTGCAACATAACATATCTAGACCTTTAACCCAAAAAAATCCCACGCGCTAGGAGACTGAATTAACTATCAATAAAAACATGAAGACTATACCCAAGCACCCAATCAACAAGTCAACAAGACGCAATGTGACATCATTCAAATTTAAATTGCACAACTAACCGAAGGATTTCTTGTTTTCCTATAAGACAATCATATGTGGTGTAACAACTATGACTAACCACCATTTACAATTCAACTTAAGGCACAAGGCACATGTAGTAACCGATTAATTTGTTAAACAGTTAATCGAAATAGCTAATAGAACCATTAAACCCTCAACCATTAATCTTGCGCAAGCAATTAAACTAATACAAAAATAAACCATAAACCATTAGTTGTTAAATCATTATGACTAAGTGCAAATGAGTGAACTATTACTATTGTATTTAATCAATTAATCTATTACCATTGCAATTAATCAATCTATTACCATGGAAATTAAGCAATTAATCTATTTTCATTGCAGTTATTACCATTGGAGCAATTAATCTATTAAGAAATTAAACTATTACCATTGCAGCAATTAATCTATTAATCAATTACACTATTTCCATTTAACTGAAATTTGCATCCAAAATAGGTAACATGTGGGATGCGTTAACCGGGTTATCAAACATTTCCCTAGTCCATGTATTCACAATGGTATCAACGCAATACCATGCATTCACATAAGGTATCAAACACAATACACTCACAACTCCCCTCATAGTAAATAAAGGAAACGAGACAATTCACACAATAATAAAACACATATGGTAATAAAACTCAAATGGTATAAACGCACATGGTAATTCACATATGGTATCAATGCAATACACTCGCAACTCCCCTCATAGTAAATAAAGGAAACGAAGTAAATCACACAGTAAATAAACGCATTTGGTAATAAAAGTCAAATGGTATAAAATGCATATGGTAATTCACATATGGTATCAACGCAGTACACTCACAACTTAGTAAATTGCATAGTAAATAAACGCATATGGTAATTAAAACGTAAATTGTATAAAACGCACATGGTAATTCACATATGGTATCAATGCAATACACTCGCGACTTCCCTCACAGTAAATAAAGGAAACAAAGTAAATCACACAGTAAATAAACACATTTGCTAATAAAACGCAAATGGTATAAACATATGTGGTAATTCACATATGGTATCAATGCAAAACACTGACAACTCAGTAAATCGCACAGGAAATAAACACATATGGTAATTAAACACAAATGGTATAAAACGCATATGGTAATTCATATATAGTATCAAACGCAATACACTCGCAACTCAATAAATCACACAGTAAATAAACGCATATGGTAATAAAACACATATGGTAATTCACATATGGTATCAAACGCAGTACATTTGCAACTCATCAAATCACATAGTAAATAAAAAGGGGGCATAACAGAAAAACACAGAATAAGGAAAAGCACAGCAATAAGAATGTAGAGGAACTCACTGCAAATAAACGTTGGGCGGAGGAATAATCCTACACTTATTATCCATGCACAAGAAAGTAGGGAATTTGAATCCAAATCTTTAACACCAAAGTGAAAGACAGTTGATTCAGCTCCTGGCCGACTGCTCAGGCACAGACTAATAACTTAAATGATCAAGGAACAAAGGATAAAACACAAATCTGCATCCAGATCTTCTTTGTGGATAAGTGAATAATGAAATAAAAGTGCAATCAAGGAATAAAGAAAACGCAGTCATGAGATACAAGAGCACAGAAAAGGTTTTGAGTTCGGGGCTCATTCTGGCCACGCGCAATAGACAGTAATTTGGAAGTAAAGGATATTGTGGATAGCAAGGGTTCATACTGAATGGATCAAGCGACAAGGGGATTACAATTACCGTAGAAATACATGTGCAAGGAAATCTCATGGCAATGAAATCTTCATCCGAGTACAGTAAAATAAACAAGTGTAAATTAAATTTCATTGCAAGTAACAACGTTAACAGGTGTACCTTAGCCCAATGTGAATGCTCCGAAGTCCCCATCCTATGCGCACTCCATCCAGCTTACGCTTTCCAACTGATGTGACCTCACTGGTACCTCCCAGCCAACGCTAGGGGTACTCTTCTTCCCCCTAAGCCCCCCTAGCCACGAAGGGGCCATGCACACAATACTAGATAATTATAGCACCCAGCTCGCCTCACAAGTTCAAGCTACCACTCGTTACCCGAGCTGGGTATCCCAACTCCCACAAGAGAAAGTTCAATCAGGATAAAATTTTAGGAGCGTAACATTACGCAAGCCACATGTGATCCACACTCTTCCTCCACCATCCTTTTTATAGAGTTTTCTTAGTCATTAGTTTCCCAAAACCCTCATTAGATTCCTTTTTCATTTAATTAATTTCGAAAAACCTTCCCCATACACATGTCGCCTGATCCCCTAGTTGCACCAGAAAATCAATTTTATTAATCAATTAAATATTCCTATTTCTCTCATCCACCTAAGAGCATTCCTAAAAACGCTCCTCGCTGTCCCAAAATTCCCTTACAATTCTTAAATGACTTACATCTTACTTAATTCCTAGTTGAGTTCATAAATAGAAAGCTCCAAAGGCAAGATTCCTTACTAAGTTAGACATTCATATTTTTCTTTATGTTTCCCCTTTTCTTTAAGTTTCCCTTTTTCTTCTAAGTTTCCCCCTTTTTCCTTTTTAACAAAAAAATATCAATTTAGGAAGTGTAGATACAAACAACCATTTACACTTTTTCCTTTTTAACTAAAATCAATTTATCAAGTGTAGATAAAAACAACCGTTTACCCTTTTAATAAATTTAATCCTAAATTATAATTTTTTTGGTTTAATAATTAAGTTTGAATTTCTTACCCCCTTCTTGTTACATATTTAATTAGTTTTTCTTTATCCACATGTTCTACTTAGAGCTAGGTTTTAATTCCCCTAGGTTGGGCGACATTTTTTAAGGGAACTTTTAGTTATTAAACTTTACTCATACCATCATCTATTTAAGGGTCGACCAGGTTCTAAGGGGGAATAGTTTTCTAGGCACTAGGTTTATTAACTTATTATAGTCAAAATCGCGACGTTCCCTTCAGGACACACTACGTGCTCCAAGGGTGCCACTCACCTTTTTTTATTTTATTTGCATGATGTGCCCTTCAAGACACACTACGTGCTCCAAGGGTTCCACTCGCCTCTTTCTGTTTTATTTTTGTGATGTTCCCTTCAAGACGCACTACGTGCTCTAAGGGTGCCACTCGCCTCTTGACTAAATTTGGTAGACGTCAAACCCCTTGAGTCAATACTCCGCCAGGTGATATTGTGGGAGACAAAGGGCCTCTAAGGAATAAGGCGCATGCCTTATTGTGCGCCCCTTAGAATCATCGTGAGAGATTGTCACAGTCTTCCCTCATGGCATCGTGGGTCTTCTTGAACTAGGTAATCGTTAACCTACAGTTCGAGCCATGGCGGGAATGCTAATAGGTTGTGGCAGGGTTGTTGCCACACCTCTTCCTCATTGTCTCTGGTTGTCGTGCATGACCCCTCTACTCCAAATGTGAGTCTGGTCAAAAATCTATCGTCATCCTACATCCATCAACGAATCGTGTCAGCAATAATAATCAATCATCGTAACATCTAATCATATGTGCATATTTCACATCAACAACATTCAAACCCTAAAATTCCACTCTCTGACTCGATCTAGAGTCCAAGGGGTTTCATCGATGCCTCTGCATCCTCAATGTTCAGAGTCCTTCGCACTCAGGAGAACCTAATCAATAGCACCTGTCTATGTAAATAAAACAAAATAACATATTATCAAATCATATCTCATAATCATAATCAAAACAACCAATAGTATAATAACCTGGATCACTTGCACACAAGTGTCCTCAAAGAATAAGTTCACTCAGTGCGCACAAGAGCGGGATGTTACATACACCCCCTCTTGTTTTAAATGTCGTCCCGAAGTTTCACAGTATACATGTGTCGAAATAAGGTGTATCACGGTATCATAAGTATATCTATCAAACAAAAATGGAAACTATTGACGCATATCATATGCGTCCTCCCAAGTTGTCGATTGTGGACTATAGTTGTCCCACTGGACCTTGACCTGATCTACTGTTTGACATTGTAGCTGTTGAATGCAATGGTCCAGGATGAGGATTGGCTCCGTTGTGAGAATACCCTCATCAGACACCTGCAAGAAACTCATGTCAATAACATGTGTAGGATCACTAATATAATGTCTCAAAACAGATACATGAAAAACATTGTGCATATGCCTCAAAAAATCAAGCAAGGCTAGTTGATAGGCCATGGGCCCTTTCCTTTCCACAATCTCGAAGGATCCCACGAACCTAGGAGAGAGTTTAGCACCCTTTCCAAACTTGATAGAACTCTTATGCGGTTTCACCTGCAAGAAGACTCGATCACCAACTTCATAACTACGATCGACACGACGCGCATCGACATAACTCTTATGTCGATCCTGCGCTCCCTTTATCCTTTGTCTTATGGTTTTCATTTGGTCTTCCATTTCTTGGATCACTTCAGGTCCCACCAAGACCCTATCCTCAACTTGATCCCAACTCAAAGGCGTCTGACATGGTCTCCCGTAAAGAAACTCGAAATGCACCATCTTAATGGTGCTTTGATAACTATTGTTATACGCAAACTCTACCAGTGGCAAAAACTCTTCCCAATGCTTTTGTTGGTCCATAACGTACATACGCAACATGTCCTCTAATATTTGGTTTGTTCGTTCAGTCTGCCCGTCTGTATCCTGCTGATACGTGGTACTAAAGTTAAATTGGGTTCCCAAGGCCTCTTGGAAACTAGTCCAAAATCGTCCTGTAAACACCAAACCTCTATTGGATATAATCCTCTTAGGCATGCCATGCATCCTGACAATCTCACTGATGAAAGATCTAGCTATGTCAGGTGTTGGATACATCGTACGCACAGGAATAAAATGAGCACTCTTCATGAGATTGTCAACTACCACAAAAATCGAGTCGTGTCTCCTTGCCATCAGTGGAAATCCAACAATGAAATCCATCGAAATGACCTCTCATTTCCATTCTGAAATAGCATGTGGTTTTAGTAATCCTATTGGATGTCTATGTTCAACCTTCACCTACTGACATTCTAGACATCTTTCCACATAGTTGACTATGTTTTCCTTCATTCCTTTCCAAAAGAATAAGGGTTTAAGGTCTTCCCTCATCTTTGTGACTCTGAGATAAGCCATGTACAGTGCTCTGTGAGCCTCGTTTAGGATCAAAATACTCAGCTTATTGTTGGGCAGTACATAAATTCAAATTTTAAATCTCAATAATCCGTCGTTGTCCATAGTAAATCCTTAAAATTTTGGCACCATCATTGTGTTTTGTCCGATAAAATCCTTGACCTCTTTGTACCAGTCATCGTCGCGTTGTAAAGTTATAATCTTTTCACGTAGATTCTTCTAAAGAGGAATCACCAAAAATATGTGTGGTCTCTGACTCAATGCATCTGCCACTCTGTTCACTATCCCTTTTATGTAAGTAATCTCGAAATCATACTCGCTAAGCAATTTTGACCAACGTCGTTGTCGCGCATTCAATTCGCTTTGGGTAAAGATGTGTTGTAGACCATAGTGGTCCCTTTTTAGCTCAAATTTTCATCCAATAAGGTAGTGTCTCCAAACTCTCAAGGCATAAACAATGGCTAATAACCCCAAATCATGCATTGCATAGTTCCCCTCATGCCTTCTCAACTTTCTCGAGATGTAAGCGATCACTTGATCGTCTTTCATCAAGACTACGCCTAAGTCTTTCTTGTATGCATCAGTGCGTACCAAGAAGTTTGCATCCATGTCAGGGACCTTTAGTATCGGTGTTGTCGTCAACAACTCCTTGAGCCTCTGAAATGCATCCATGCATTTCTCGGTCCAAACAAACTTCTTGTTCT
>JASDQU010816259.1:0-12994 GCA_032191745.1 Picea mariana
TCAACACGGGTGCGTGGGTCAATAGATGTTTTAGGGATTGAAGTCTTTCTTCACATTCTTGTGTCCACGTGAATTTAGCTCCCTTCTTCTGGAGGGCAGTGATTGGACAACCAATCTTGGAGAATCCTTTTATAAATATCCTATAGTATCCTGCTAAGCCCATAAAGGATTTGATATCTGAAATGTCCTTTGGGGTAGGCCATTCCATGATAGACCTGATCTTGTCAGGGTATACTGCTACTCCCTCTTCAGATATGACATGGCCCAAGTAATGTATTTTCTTCTGGAAAAAGTCGCACTTGCTAAATTTGGCATAGAGCTGATGTTCTCTTAGCACTTGAAGTACAAGTCTAAGATGTTCCTCATGTTCCTCTTTATTCTTAGAGTAAATTAATATATCATCAATAAAAACCAATACAAATTTATCTAGGAATTTGCTGAGCACATTGTTCATCAAGCACATAAAAGTGGCAGGGGAATTGGTTAATCCAAATGGTACTACCACAAACTCATAGTGACCATATCTCGTCCTAAAGGTAGTTTTGTGAATGTCTTCACTCTTGATTCAGACTTGATTGTATCTAAATCTCAAGTCAATCTTTGATAATATGGAAGCACCTTCCAATTGATCGAACAGGTCATCGATCATGGGTAAGGGGTACTTGTTCTTTATGGTTATCTTATTGAGTTGTCTATAATCTATGCACAGTCGGAGGGTACCGTCTTTCTTTTTCACAAACAAGACTGGTGCTCCCCATGGAGACACGCTGGGCCAGATATAGCCTTTGTCCATCATTTCTTTTAGTTGTAATTTAAGCTCAATTAGCTTGGGTGTGCTCATCCTGTAGGGTGTCCTAGACACTGGCACCACTCCTGGTGCAAGTTCTATCGAGAAGTCAATGTCCCTTCTTGGAGGTAGACCCGATACCTCTTCTGAAAACACATATCTATATTCTCTTAGTGTGGGGTGGTATTCAAGGCTTGGTTTGTCATATTCAACTGATTCCAACACCTGTATCACATATAGTGGACATCCCTTCCTGCAATACTTTCTCATTTGAAGGGATGATATTTGCCTCACTGAGATAGGTTTTTGGATCCCTTGAAGGGTTATCCTTCTTCCTTCTTCACTTACACATTCTAAGGTTTTATGGTAACAGTCTAGTCTGGCTTTATATGTGGCTAGCCAGTCCATACCAATCAACAGGTCATACGATCCTAGGGGTAGTATGTTAAGGGTTTCTTGGGTGGGGAATTCACTCATAGTGAATTGGCAAGCTGGTATGACCTCCGCTACCTTTCTTTTGGTGCCAGTGGCTAACTCTACCAACCATGTCTTGGCGTGTTTATGTGGCTGTAATTTACACTTATCAACAGCCTTAGGAGCTATATAACTCAAATTTGAACCAATTGTTGTCCCTCTTTCATCACCTTAGTGAGAAAAATAGAGGTGTTTGCAAGCTCAGTTGGGTTTGCTGAGCAGGACAGCTGCAAGGAAAAGGGTTAGAAAAAGAAATATAAAACAACAACTAAGAAATAAAGTAACAACTAAATTTATAAACATAGGGACATAAGGACAAAAAGAACAATGAGACCCGTGTCACCAATGATAAGGCTGATATTAGTGAAAGAAAACAACGAGAAGAAAGGGGACTATGAGTCCCTTCTTCCTCCAAGGGAGGGCTCTTGGACCCCCACAAGTAAGCTCTTCTTACAAATTTGAAAATGAAAATGAAAATGGTGAAAGAATTCTTTGCTAATCCACTCAAGGGGTGAGATGGATTTCCCCAAAGGAATGATGCAAGTATACTCTTGGCAAGGATAGAATAGTCCTCAAGAGAATAGTGGCAGCATAACTTTGCTACGAAATTCTTTGAAAAATGAAGTGTATCCATGGCCTTTTTATAGCATTCCTTTGAGCTATTGTTCAACTAGTTTGTAGTGTGTAAAGAGGCTAACTAGGGAATTTCTAGGTCTTTGACCAGCCATCCAGTCGAATCTAGTCTAGATTTGAGTGTCAAATCAGCTTGGAAGCTAAACCAGAAGTGGGTGGGAGGCCGACCACTCTCATAAATACGCCATTTCTCAGGTGCACGGATTTTTGTGACAACAGTCACACATGTGCGTGAATATTGCGTTTCTGTTTGGTGCATGTGCACACACGCCCAGTGTCTTCATAGCGCCCCTCAATTTTTCACTATTTTGTATAGTTTTTTACCCTTTATGAATGATTTTGTGTTAATTCAGGTCCATGGATGACTTCATAACTATTTGACGATGTTGAATTCTTGTAACCATTTGCGGATGAAATTTCAGTGATAACAGATGCCCTCTGATGGATGAGGTTAGGAGCATATGTATAGCCGAAATCTATTAACGTTTCTTCTACTGAGAGTGTTGTTGTAAGAGAGAGAAATAGTGGGATCGTACAGAACGATCTGTTGGAGGGAAAAAGGAACCGGTAGAACCCAACCTTCCATGAGGTGTGTAGAAAATAAAATGTGTACAAACGAGGTGGGCATGCCCCATGCTCGTGTTATGTAACTCAAAAAGAGGAATGAAGTGTTGGTGTAAACAACTGCAGCGCCCTCGGGGGCGGTCGTGATAAAGGCAGAAAACAATTTTGTGGATGAACATACTCTGAATAGTAGGCAGTGACAACTGTAAGAAGTATCATGGATTCTGTGGGCATTGATAGCCTAGCCAAGTTCAAAGGTCTTCGGTAAGTAAAAGAACTAACTGCAATAGTCACAAAGTAAGACCCACCGTAACATGAGAAAGTGTTGACGTCGAATGTTATGGGGGTCAACAACAGCAGGGAGAAATCGTGTTTCTCCCTGTGCCATCCGAGATCTCTCATTGGATGGGTAATGAGAATCAAGATACTGTCGCCCTTCTGGAAAACTCTGTTGATGTTGACAAAAAGGGGGACGTGACTCTCTGAAGCAAATGGCTTCATGGAATATACTAGTTGAGGTTAGGAAGTGGAGGAGGTACATGGATGAAGTCAAGATGTAGGAAGACTCAAGACTGCCCTTGGTTGGAGTAAATGTGAGATAAAAGTGGCTGCAACTGTTCAACGAGGTCGAGTGTCAGGGGGATAGCAAGATAGGGGATAAGTTGTGCCAGAGGCGAGACAAAGTGAATAAACTCAGAGGGCAGAGATAAGTGGCCTGTGGGGTACTCTGAAGATATGGACGATGTCGTCAAGGGTAAATGATAAGTAGTGCTCCAACCAAGGGTGACATGGGTTGCGTTTTGCCAAAAAAGGGAAGAATGTCGCCAAAGGTGGCGACGAAAAAGTAATGTAAATGTTGGAAACAAAGGCGTTTGTATAATAAATAAAGAATAATTTTGGGATAAGTGTACAAATACAGAAATGGGTGCCTCAATGTGATATGGTTGGCCCGGGTAGGGCACAATTTGCTCGGAGAACTGGTGGAGGGTGGGGGCCCCATGGGTGGGTTTCTGTATGAGGTAAGTGAAACGAAGAAAAATTAGCAAATGGGAAAATTGATTGTGGATGAAATGGAGGGTTCATGATACTGTGGAGGTGCAGTCCAAAAATAAAACTGTGAAGAGATAATCTGGGAGTCCGTTGGGAAAGCTATCAAAATGAGGAGAAGGAGTATGTGGCTGATTCACGACATGATGTAAGACTATCGGGACTCCCATCCCTAAAGGGTTTTGAAAAACAGTATGAGTGTCAAAAGCGCAAAAGGGTGCTATGAATGGGACAACTCATGTGGGTAAGAGTGCTACTAGGTGACAGTACCAAAGATGCAAATGGAGGTGTTGGTACTGCAGAGTCGGAAATGGGAATCCTAGAGGAAAATGTCAGAGGGTGTGACTAGAAATGCAAGTGAGATTTAGAAGGAATGACTACATGCCAGTGTTGAGTATATACTTGAAGGGGTTGTGTTGATGTATGATGACCAAGTACCTACACACATGAAAACCAAATACCCGACGTGAACAATATCTGAAGAGAATCAAATATATGAGCATGTATTTGATAATTTTGAATATGCGCATTCGTACCTAATCAGGGTATGAAAAATGGCGTTCCAGGGGCTCAAGATGAAAAGAGGCCCAGAGACTATCATGATGTAGATGACGGGATGTTGATCCTGCGGCTGAAGACGAATCGAGAAATGGATGCCCGGAGCTCCCGGAATGGTGAGTGGAAGTTTAGCGAAAAGGCTTGTAGGGCCCACATTGCCACCTCTTTTGTACTTGCTGCTATAGTGACTGGACGAGAAGTATTCAGAGGAGATTTAGAGATTTTGGGAGGATGAGGCATACAATCGAGGACCAACGAGCTTCAGGTTAGTGGTCTGATCATCCTGCATAGAATTACGGTTTCCTTTTTTGGGCAGGGGCTGTACGGAGGGTCGTACAGGAGTTTTTATGAGTGTGGACCCCACGTGCGTGGGTGATCCTGCAGTAGGTGTGCACATGTGCATGCTTGCCCATCAGATAGATGTGCATGGGGGCGTCGGTAAGAGGGGAAAGGGAGCGCACTATGTGTGCGCCTGTCGGCTGCACAGTTGAGCATGTGTGCGTGGCTGTGTATTGGACAGGCAGGCTCTAGAGCACACCTATAAGTTGAGAAGGCGTGCATGCGTGCGCGCCTAAAGGATGGACAAGCACTCTTGAGAGTGCACCTGTGTAGTGAACAAGCACGCATACGTGCGTGCCTGTGGAGTGAAAAGGCACGCACGTGTGCGCGCCTGTGGGTTAAACAACTACGCCTTGGAGGCAAGGTTCACAGGTGTAAAACTTATCTTTTTGATGTTGTTGATGGTCCACTTGGTTGACTTAGGACTGTTTTATGTGGTTGCAAGTGAGCATTGTGCATGATGTTGGTTGGTTGGTAAGAGAAGGATTGGTCCCAGCTACGAGACGTCATGGCTATTGAGGAGCCAGGTGTACGTAAGACTTTGGCATCATGTGGGCTGCTGAAGTTCTTTGAGTGCCCATTGATACGGGCATAGGAGTATCTCCTGCAGTTCCTTATCCGGATGTGGAGTTCAGACCTGCATTGTTTCATAGTGCGGGGATATAAGATTGCCTTCACTGCGGTGGAGGATGTGTATCTTTTGACTGGGCTTCCATTTCGGGGAACGCCCCTACCGGCGGAGCCGGTGTTACCGAGGGATGTGCCGCTAGCGACAGTTGGCCGGAGATACTGTTTGGGGCTGAACTTTATGTCTGGCACTGTCATGAGCATTGGGGCGATGGATGCCCTAGCGCATCACTGTATAGCAGCGATGATTGTGAGAGTTTATCGGTCTCTGGCGACACAGCGAATCAGTGTTGGCCAGTTGATGGTGATGGAGAGAGTGTTGGCCGATGAGCACTTTGCCTGGGGGCTTATGCTGCATGCCAGGATGGTAGGGTAGCCGAACCACTATCGGTTGATGGATACTAGAGATTTTGCCTTCGGGTCTATCATAGTGGCCTAGTTTCTGGAAAGGGTGCCTATGTTGTGCCCGAGGATTTTATTGGGTGCACCTGGGGTGCAAGAGCCGCGACTAAAGCAGTGGTCGACTATTTTGTTTTGCCATGGTGGTGGTGAGGGCGACCACTTCTTTACTACTGAGGCGGCATAGGTGTGGTGGCAGATGTCGCAGGTGATATTACAGTACCTCTATGCTGGGGTTGACTTTCAGGAGGATCCAAACATGGTGCTACCTCCAGGGGAGGTATTTGACCGTCGAGGTATGTTGATGATATTGATATATATGGTTTTTTTTTGAGATAGCATGACATATGTATATGATATAGATGATGATACTATCTGTTGCTTGTTTGTATGTGCAAATGTGGCACCTCGTGGGCGCAAGGTGGAGTTGCAGAGAGCGTCGGCTCGTCAGGAGCTGGAGAGACTACCGTGGGGAGGGACGCGTGTTGGAGAGAGACGTTGGCATGAGAAGATTGCAGCATGACCAACTGATCTGGAGAGAGCAGCGAAGAGACGCCAGTTTGATGACCCTGGTGTTGGGCCATCACATGCTCCTTCGGCTGATGCCATAGTAGATTTTGAGGACATACATCGTCGCCTGGAGGCGGTGTTACAGGGCATGCCTGAGGGCATGCTGTCACGCATCTAGGATGAGGGAATCTTGGAGCAGTGTGTGGGGATTCCGCCGCATGGTGGGCCATGCTACGACGGGCAGCAGTAGTTGGTGCTACGATGACTGAACGACTACCTCCGGGGTAGGAGGGACTGATAGAGGGTGGGCAACCACAGCCTGAGGGAGGGGCAGGCGGTGGTGCTCTAGAGGCACCTTGAGTGGTGCAATATGTATTGATGTATTTTTGTATATAGGTTGGTGAGCCCATTTTGTACCAAGGTGCTTCACTGGCCTACAGATACTTGTATTTTTGTATGTAAACATTTGGATGGAACTATGGACCTTTCAATATATACATGAGTATACATTTTGAGATCTATGTGGTGTTTACATGTGTTTTGTTAATGTATTGATGATGTCGAATCTATATATGCTGTGACAGGTTTTTGATATGTTTATGTATGTGTAGAGGTAGCTTGATGGGATATATGCCAGTCTAACACAATATTAGCTAGGTTATCTGTAATGTGATTAAATTGTCTTGGAATATGTCTAAATGTAATGGAATCAAAATGTCAAGATAAAAGTCTAACCTGCAGGTATTTGCAAAAGGGGAAAGGATCGCGTACGTGGTACACATTGTTGAGCTGGAGGACGACTAGTTGAGAGTCGAGGAAGACGCTAAAGTGATGAATACGATGATGCTGGGCATCGGCCAGGAACCCAAAGACGACAGTGTATTCGACTTGGTTTTTGGTCGATGAACCCAAACATATGCCGCTCGAATGGACCATTTCATGTGAGGGGGTGTAGAGAGCCCAAGCGGTCGAAGCGAGATTTTGTGTCCAACGGCTGGCACCGTCAGCGTAACCGATGTGGTAGGCCGGTGGAGGAAGAATCTCAATAGCACAAATGATAGTTTAAACGTGAGGGATGGAAAAAAGATTAAAAACACTATAAAAGAAATAACCTAAAGTAGAACTACTATGTTTAAGCATAAAATTTCTTTAAGTATAACCCGTTGATGGGTTCTTTGAGAGAGAGGCCTTCGGGAGAGGCCAGGATGTATGCGCCTTTGGTGATACAATGTTGGATAATGTATGGGCCATGCCATAGTGACTCGAATTTGCCATGGCCAAAGGTATCATGAGCGATATCGTAAGCAAGGACGAGGTCACCTTCGCAAAATGAGCGAAGGTTGACATGTCGATCAAAAGTAGCCTTTGATCATTTTTTAGCTGCCTCATTGTTCTATAATGAAGATTGACGATCTTCATCCAGAGACTCTAAGTTCAGCAAGCGCTGCTCCATTGGAGCAGTGTCGGGTAATATCTCAATTGTGGTGCGTAGGGTGGGAATTTCGCACTCGATGGGAAGAGTGGCCTCAACCCCATGCACTAGATGAAATGGTGTGAAACCAGTAGTTGTTTTCACAGCTGTACCGTAAGCCCATAGCGCGGAAAATAACATATTATCCCAATTGGTCTTATGTTTATTAATCATGCGCTGTAACGGATCATCCGAAGTGATGTAAAAGAGATGTTCGTCGAGAAAGTCAGTATTGACGGGGGCACTGGTGGTGTCAGAGGGGAGGGTTGTGACAAGTTTGGCGAGAATGAGGGCTTTCTTGCTCTTGGGTGTTGAGAATTCAAGATCGTACTCCTGAAGGATAACTATCCATTGAGCAAATTTGCCATTAATTTGTCAACGACTGAGCAAGTATTGCATAGGGTTGGAATCTGCGACAACCTAGTTGTGCGTAGCAGGATGTAGTGACGTAGTTTTTGGACTGCGAGGATGACTGCAAGAGCTAGTTTCTCGTCGTGTTTATACTTCAAGGGTGGCCTTGAGAGGTTTTTACTAATGTAATAAATGACATGCTCACAATTGTCATTACCTAGCTGAACGAGAACTCCTGCTACTGAAACAGTTGATGCTGATACATAGAGGATATAATCACGATTATAGTCAGGTGCACTAATTAAAGGGGAATTGGAGAGCACCATTTTAAGATTGTTAAATGATTCTTGGGCATGTTCATCCCAATGAAATGGGATGTCATGATGTAGTAAGCAAAGGAAACCATGGGTGTGAATGGCATAGTCTGGGACAAATCATTGTAGAAAGTTAGCCTTGCCTTATAGGCTCTGAAGTTGACGTAAATTCTAGGGAGGTGGAATTTCGGTGATAGCTTGGAATTTGAGGGGGTCCACGGTAATATCGCTTTGGGAAACAATGAATCCAAGGAGGTGCCCCGCAGTGACGTAGAACACGCACTTGAGGGGATTCAAGCGGATGTTGTACTAACGACACTATTGGAAGATGATTCGTAAATCATCAAGATGTTGGGTGTGTTTCTTGGATCAAGCTGTGAGGTCGTCCAAGTAGGTGAGGATGATATGAGCCAGATCGTGAAAGATGTATGTCATAGCCCATTGGAAAGTTGCACCAACATTCTTTAAGCCAAAAGGCATGACACGATATGCAAAAGTACCCCAAGGGGTAGTGAATGCAGTTTTATATTGATCGGTTGGGTGAATTTGAATTTGATTATAACCAAAGAAACTATCCATGAGGGATAGAGCCTCGTGGCCTGCGCAGTCGTCGATAATTTGATCGATGAAAGGCATTGGAAAGTTGTTTTTGGGATATGAGTGATTGAGATCGTGAAAGTCCTTGCAGACGCGGATAGTGCCCTGTTTTTTGTTAACGGGTACAGGGTTGGAAACCCATGATGTATAGGCGATGGGGTAAATGAACCCAACAGTGCATAATTTTTCAATTTCGGCTTTGATGGCCACTGCTTTGGATGGGTGTAGTGTAATGTCAGGCCAGGTGACGATGCGATGTTCGACGATAGAGGGATCGAGGCCAGGCATTTCTTTGTATGACCAAGCAAAAATATCTCGATATTCCTGGAAGAGGGATTTGTAGGCGGTGATTTCCTCGATGACGCCATTTTTTATGGAAATGTCTATTTTAATGGTTGGGGAAATGTTGTCCATGTTTCCTTCTTCAAAAGCATGAGGGGCAGGAATGGGGTTTTTGAACCAGTCGATAGGCCCTGATGGGATAAAATCCTTGGTTTCGACCGCGTAGATGGGGTGTTGGTTAGGAGGTGTGGAGGCTTCCTGTGAAAAGAAGAATGTGTGGTGGTGTAGCGCATCCCATGGGTATTCCAAGTTGTTTAACTCTTCGAGTATGTCCTCTTCACAGTGGAAGTGACGGGAATACAAGGGGTCATGAAGAGTGATATTGGTGAGTGTGGTTGTGTGGCTGCCCCCTGGTGATGAAGAAGCAGGGGGAACAATGCAAGGTGATGGTTCTCTCGACATAAACCAAACATCGAAGTACTGAGGAGTATCCATGGTAGTTGGGTGTAAAATTTTCGTTGGGGAATGAGCGGGAGAGTTGGGGGAGTTGGGGGGTGAATCCTCAGATAAGTCATCTAAGAACCATGGAGGCGTTGGAAGGGCCTCGGGTTCAGGAGAAATGACATGAAGAACCTCTAGTGACGAGGTAAGGTCAACTATCGACTCTGTGGGTCGTTGAAGCAAAGTCAATTTTCGTTGCCTGTATTCAATGATCATAGGACACTGGTATGTAAAATGATCTAATGATTCACATAGAGAGCAAGGGCATCTCATACGTTCATTGACTTAAGTTGTGACATAACGGATGTCAGTGATTGTTGGTAAGGATGATGTAGCTAGACTGGGGTTTCTCTGGAAACTTTGGCGTACTGTGGCTAATGTCTACCAAAAGCGTGGCAGTGTCGAGAAATGGTGGGTATAATGGCCATATTCTGAACATATAGCGCAAGCGAATTTGGTGTGCAACCTTTTACTACTTGAATGGGGGGTGGTAGCAATAGTACTGGTGATAGTGGTGAGTGTTGGGGGAGTTTGATTGAGTGGAATCAAATTCCGTAACTCTGGTAGAGATGGGAAGTTGTTGGTTTGGTGTCCATCTTTATCACATAGTGCGCAAGGAGGTTGGATGCATAGAGGAAGTGGAGTTGTGGGCTCCTTCTTCTTTCTTCTGCCCCCAGCTATGGCAGGGGGGTTAGTGAGTGGGGGTGTAGAGGGTATGGTGGGAGTAATTATGGGAATCGTCATTGGGATTCCTTCCGGTTGGGAGGGAAGGGATGGTCGAGGAACCATCTCCGGTGGATGTAAATACCAAACTGGAATTGCTAACACCATATTAGGTAGGGTAAGCGTTGCGAATACCTGGAAAGCTTCGTTTCTCGGTGGAGGGTAAAAGAAGGGTATTTGGGTGATGGCTTGGGGAACTGTCTCCCAAACTGGGATATGTCCTTGGGGAGAGGTGAAATCGTGGACTGGTGGGGTCAACGGGTTCGCAGGAGGCTCTTGAGGGGGAAGTTCTACGACTAGTGAGACGTCAGATATGATAGAAGCCTCCGTGGGAGAAAGGGTATCCTCTGTGTGAGTTCCATTAGAAAACATGACACATACTTGATTGGAAGGATGAAGGAGCAGTGGTACTCCATGGTAAGTTCCTAACAATGATGGATCTTTGAAAATTCCAGGGCCCATCTCGACGAGTGGGTATGCATCATGACTCGTGTGGATGAGAGGAAGAATGTTATCAATGTTGGCAGATGGGTTAGGCTCGTAGTGTGAGACTTGGTCAATGGTAACGATCTTCCTATTGTGGGGGAACATCATTGTTTGAAAGATGGAAGAGGCAACTGCCTTTATGGCATACATGTAGCTATGACCGAACAAGATATTATAATCGAGTGGGGCATCAATAACTTCGATATCGATGAAAATGGTTTTTCCCCCGAGTTCTATGGGGACTTTTTGGAAGATCCCTTCAAGAGATGATGGTCATCCGTCATAAGCTCGTAAGGTGATGGAAGAGGGTATGAGTTCGGAAGAACCAAGTTTCTTCCATATAGATTTGGACATAATGCATGTAGATGCACCTTCATCGATGATACACCGATGAACTGTGATATTCCGTATTTTTACTGGGATTTGAAAAGAAATCAAGGCGGGAAGGCAAGGTTATCCATTGTCGAGATCAAATGTAATGAGTCGAGTATCTGCAGGGTTGACTGCCCCCGAGGCAGAAAGTAAATATTTCCGCTGAGTGGGAAAAGTTTGAAGGACTTCTAAGACTAACATGGCAGCCGAGGATTGTGCTAAGTCATCAACCAAACTATAGTTATGAGCTTCCCTAGCCTGTGGGTTGTGGACATTCCTGCACAATGGGATGCGAGGGATGCAAAGAGGTGGCTCGATAGTAGGGCAAGGGATTACCAACAGGGGTCCCGTTGGTGTAGGGTTTGTCTCTGGAGAGATGGGAGGAGACTCAGTGGGTGCATGATACTGACGATTACGTGTTTGCAGAAGGATTTCTTCCTCACTAGTGAGGAGGATTGTTTGGGTTGAGGTATTGTCCCACCTGAGGTGGGGGAAGCTGTGTGTCCTGTTTAGTGTTTATCACACCTTGGTGTGGAATAGGATTTTGTAGCACGGCAGGGGGGGGTTGTTGCATGTATTTTTGTGGTGCCTGCTGAGGGGCAGGCGGTGCTGGAGGATGGGGTAGACTGCCTGAGTCTTTCAACCATTTGAATGAGCGATTTGGGGGCAATGATGAGTGTAATGGACGAACTCACCGCAAAGGGCACAAGGGAAGTTGGTTTTAACAGTATTGTTATTTCTCCCTTGACGCTTATTATTATTGCCCCCTTGGGGGTTCTAATTCCCCTGGTTCTGGTTGCCCCCAGTACATTGGTTCTGCTGGGGTAAATTCCGGCCTTGACGTGGGTTGTTGTTGTTCCTGTTTCGTCCTTTCTTTTTGGCATTGTTTGATGTATGGGTTGGATTTTCCGTATTCAGCTGTTCGAAATTTTGATATCGCTAAACGGGAGAGGGCTGAACAAAATTTACCCCAACATGAGGATGTGGGGGAGCCATGGGTTGTGGGGGACTAGGAAATGGAAAGTACAGATTCTGTGGGGGTAACAATCCGTAAGGTACATAAGAAGGCGTGGTGCTTTCGCTAGTACTATAAGCTGAGGTAGAGGGGGTATCAGAACTCGTTTGAATAGGTGGGTGTATGGGGAGTGCCGGTGGTGGCCCATTGATGGGTGGAGGCATAGCAACAAGGTATGGTTGTTGATAAGGGGGTGGGCGGTAATAAGAAGTTCCTCCATATGCTGGCGGGTATTGAGGTGTTCCATACATCGGTGGTTGTTGGGGTTGTGGAGCGTGGTGAGTGGTGTTACCAATCAGTCCGTCTACTGAGTGAGACATCCCAGGTTTGTCTTAGCCAAATGGCACAAGTTTTGGGAGATCAAGAAGTATAGTGTATAAGTACCCTGACTGTGCATAGATAAGGTCATATTGTTGATCCTTACTGATGATTTCCTCTTCAGATTAAGGGAAGGTTGAAGCTACATCCTTACCGAGGAGAGAGACAAGTGATCTAAGAAACTAGTCAAGACACTGTTGCTTGGTGGTTTCTGCTTTGCACAAACTACGTCACCTATGCCACTAGTGAATGTGATCAGCAATATGTGTGGCTAAGGTTTGTTTGAAATTAGAGAGTAGTTCTAGACCATTGTCGTAGTGGATTGGTAATTGGAAGAAGGTCAAGAAATGCCTTGGCCAAGGACTCGAAAGTTGCATGGGACCCCGATTTTTCATCTATGTACCATTTTGCCAATGGGCCAGTGAGTGTGTGTTGAAATAATCACAGTCTGATGGAATCATCCATAATGTTATTGGAAGAGAACCATAGGTGAAAGGTCGTGACATGGTTGGCAGGGTCATCTCCTGCCTTTCCTTCAAACTTGGGTATGTCTGAAGGTAGTTTGGTGGGCATTGCAGGCCATGTGGGGTCATGCAATATATGATCATTGGTGAGTTTGCTTAGAT
>JASDQU010816260.1:61482-72176 GCA_032191745.1 Picea mariana
GCTCCTGGTAGTAACCCTAGCGACAGTTCCTCAACGAGCTCAATGTCTAGCAGCTATGTTTCCTTCCAGTGTTTTAGGCTGACTGAAGGGGTGTGGGCCCATAACCTGTTAGAATATAGAAGATAGTGTGCTCATTTTACCATTGACGATACCCTCGTCACCCAACCATATGCCGAAGCCTCCCTCTGAGCACCTTAACCTTGACTGAGAATTCCTCCGAAAGAAAACCCTAGGCTAGATAGCCAAACAAAGAGTAGCACATCAATCCCCAAGGATAGCGCATCATAAAAGACTGATCAGATGTTCCAAACCCTAGCCAAGAGATATCCAAGCCAATACTGAAACTAGCTGCTGCTGCAGCTGCACCTGCAATCCTCCTCCAAACCTGCGCACCAACTGGGAAAACTGCAGTCCTGAGATGCTGTCAAATGAGAACTGGCATCCTGTATTTATAGTAATCTTGCCAGTTTGCTGGGGCCGACTTCTCCTTCTGGGTATGTGTCTATTCAGTATATGATTATTAATTCTGGCCGACTTCTTCTCTTGGAGGCTAATAGCCTAATATAAATTATCTTCTTGAGTCGACAAGGCTTCTAGGGTTATTATCCAATTCATTAGGGTTTCTCTTACTTCCCGGAATCTTCTATTCTTGTCAGGTTCACATGTAGAGGTAAATACCTCCCACAACTACCATAATATTAACACTGGGATCTTCTCCATTTTTTATCCTGGACAAGTGATATGGTGTTGTATTCAATCTTCTAGGCTTCACCACAACTTCAAAGTCAAATTCCTGAAATAGTAGAAACCATCTGCATATCTTCCTCCCTAACACTGGATTATGAACTAAATATATCAGAGTTGAATGATCTTTAAGAATCTTAAAGTGATATCCCAACAAGTAATGTATGTATTTCTGCAAAGCATACACCATTGCTAATCCTTCTGTTTTTGTAGTGTTGTAGTTTTTCTCTGAATCTGATAACTTTCTACTTCCAAATGCAATTTGGTGATCTATATCACCTTCTCCTGGTTGGGTTAACACTGCCCTAATTTTATTGTAGATGCATCTACATGCACATGAAATTATTTATCCCAATATGGAAATAATAAAATTGGCATAGTAACCATCTTCACCTTTAAAATATCCAAACTTTTATGGAATTAATCATTGCATTGGTACTTTGTATCCTTCTTCAACAACTTCTCCATTGGTGCACTAGTCTGTGCATATCCCGTGATGAATTTTGTATAATACCTCATATGGCCCAATGTACTCTTCAAATGGCACACTAACTTTGGCGATGGTAAGTTAACTATAACAACAATTTTAGCGGGATCAAATAGCCGACCCTATTTACACACCACATGCCCTAAAAAAATTCCAAAAGGTGCGTTGAAAATAAACTTCTTAATATTTAATGAGATCTGACATTGTATTCATCTATCCAACTTCATCCTTAATAATTCAACATGATCTTTCAACAAACTGAGCACTATCCAGTTATCCAAATAAACCTCCAAAAAATTATGAATAAAGTCCTTAAATGTTGCTACTACTACTCTTGAAAAGATGGCTAGTGCATTCTTCAATTCAAATGGCATAACTGTATACTAAAATGATCCCTACTCTATAGAAATTTTTTTCTTGTGTCTATCTTCTAGTGCAATCCTTATTTGATGATAACCTGAAAATCCATCTGTAAAAGAATAAGCTTCTTAACCCCCTACATTTTCCAAAACTTCGTATGTAAAAGGGGTAGGAAAAGGATCATGTAGGCATGCATCATTCAAATTTCTCAAATCTACACAAATCTTGATCCCTCCTTGATTATTTTCTTGCACCACCATGGGACCGATCCATTCTGAATCTTCTATAGGTTTTATAACACTGGATTCTAGCATCTTGTCAATTTCTATCTTGAGGTTTTCTTTGTATATTAGATTCAATGTGTATGACCTTTTTTTTGCTAGGTCTTACTTATGGTTTTAATGGGATTTTTATCTCTCTTAGATCTCCTGCTAGCCCCTTCATATCTGAAAATGTTGTTGGAAATAAGTTACTGTACTCGTACAGTAATTCTATGACCTTTCTACTGTTTGACGATCTCAATAATCTCCAATACTAGACATCTTTGGGTTATTTGCAGTTCCATTGTTGACCTTCTTAATCTTTAAAGGTGCAGCATAATCTTCTAAATCCATCTTGGGACCTTCTACTTCCCTTTCACCTTCTACTTCTGAGATCTGGATATTGCACATATTATCTTCTTCAGGTTCTTCTGCTTTTGCTACATGATAACAATGTAACAATTGTTTGACTGTATGACTAGCCTTCTTCCGAGATGATAGAATTATTTCAAACTCTAGTTCTTCAAACATCCTATCTCTTACCACTTTCAACACTATTTCCATCTCTGGACTGTCATGTTCAAAGGAAAATGTAACTGCAAAGCTCTGTTGTATTTCTTCCTAGTTGGCAATTTCTCTGCATTGTTCTTGTTCTATGTACCAGTTCTTTGGAATGCCTTCTAGTGTGTGAATAAAGTGGTGTGGCCATTATTTTGGTGGTACTAATCTCCATTGAACAATGCACTTCTCTACATGCTCTTGGGTTTTTCCAAATCCTTCATATTTCTCCTCGTATTTGTGTTCTTTCCCTACGCCAAATATGATGCGCAATAACATTTTTCACTGGAACCAATTGTTGATTTTTTCCTTTTGTGTACCCCACCATATTGCAGGTGTATCTTTTAAATCAATATCTAGTGATGGTAATATTTGGTTTTCCATAACTTCTACCTCATATTTCATAAAAAATTCTTCTAAATCATTTAATCCATAAAAAGTGGGAGGTTCCCTTACCTTTGTACCAACCCACCTCAATGCGCATGTCATTCTGGCACATCTCTTGGTAGATAATTCATGTAATTGTTGTTTCCAATTTTCTAGTCCTATGTCAAAGTCTGAAGCACAAGAAATAATACTCCTCCAATTGAGCATGCCATCTGCAGTTGGGTTGATATAATCTTCTTCATGCACGATAGTTATGTATAATTGGTTCACATCTTCTGTCAGGATATTATCTATAGGTTCTACATACCTTTCTCCTTATGAAGGATCTAATGGCACAATAAATCTGTATTCTCCATACTCAAATATCATCTTCCTTGTATTCAAGTTAATAATATCTTGGTTATCAAAGGTCTAGTCCAGCCCCAACAGTGCTGGATATGGTGAAGTATTGTCCACTATGTCTATGAGTTCAAAGTCATCCATGGTGCGCACACCATCAAGATCTACTGGAATCCCCTTCAACCTTCCTATTGGAACCACTCTGTGCTGATTTTATAGCTTCAACTGAATAGGTGAATTCCCCAATTGAGATTCTCCCACAACTTCCCAAGTTTTCTTTGGTAGAACATTAACTTCAGATCCTAAGTCTAATATAATATCTCCCATATTGAAATCTCCTATGTTGGCATTCAACCTGGATTCCCTACTATTTCTTCTCTTCTTTCAGACCTGATTTACTCTTTTTACCCCCTCTTCCCTAAGATTACACTTATCCAATAAATTCTACCGTACTTGTAAGGAATTTTTATCACTCAACAATTTGCCACAAGCTCCCAAAAATTTTCTTAAGTTACTTACTTGTTCTGAAGACTACTCTTGATTGGTTTGATCAAATAATGGGGACATGTCATAGACTGGTATCTCATCTACTGGCTTCATTCCTGAAGTGGATGCAATATTTTCCTTCAATATCTCTTGTCTAGCTTCTTTGGATATCTCTTTTTCTTTGAGCACATCAAACTTTTTTTCGGGTGTTGTATTCTTCCTAACCGACTGGTACCATTCTTGATCCTTCTTGGTTGCATCTTCTCCTATTTTTGATCCTCCTATAGTCACTATGTCAATATTCATCCCGCCTTCTTCTCTATGTTCCGCCCCAATCCATTGCACATTCTGATTAGTCTGGTTCCTCTTGTGTTGTATCTTTATCAATAGTGTTGGACAATCCTCTGTTTCATGGTCTATTGTGTGACAATACATACATGTCGCAGGTGGCTGTGGGCAGTCTCTTGCATAGTGCTCTAGTTTTTGACAGTTATGACACACTATTGGTCCTTGTCCTCCTCCAAATCCTCTTCCTCCACTAACTCCTCGTCTAAAGCCTCCTCTTTTTCCCTGATTTTCTCCACGCGGTGTGTTATATTGAGGTCCTTGATTGTACTGCGACTGTTTATTATTATATTGTTGTGGTGTTGCACAATGTTGTGCAGGTTTATACTATTGTTTCCCTTGAAATTGTTGCACATTATACTATGGTTGTGCTGCAAATTGTTGCATGATAATGCACTATGGTTGCTGTGTGGTTTTATACTACGGTTGTTGTGCAAATTTTCATGTTATGTGTTCAACCTTCGCCCTATATGTATATGCAACCCTTTCTTTCATCATCTCCAAGGTTCTACAATCATCGTCTTCATTTCCAACTGACTTACAAAGTTGCAATATGTACTCTTTGCAACTGTTTGATATTTTTGCATCAAGTGGAAATGATAGGGATCATGCCCTTATGTATTTAAAATCTCACACCATGGTCCTCCTGGGGCCAAAGGGTTTGGCATACCCACTCCAAAATACTTTGAAAATAAAGGACACTCATTCTTGTGATGACCTTCTATCCTACACATTGTAAACCATGCATCTTCTCTTTTCTCCTTTCCTTTGTTATGATTTAACTGGAATGTTAAGTTCTTTAGATCATGCTTCTACTCTTCCACAACTCGATATGTATGCTTGTATTGGTTTTCCTCTAGATGTAAGGCTTCCTGCAAGGCCTCACCATGACTTTGTAATTTATGTTGTCTCAAAGGATACTTCAAGTGTGGAAACAAATAATTAACAAACAAATGCTTATGTTGTGTATCAATAATAGTGTACTTTAAGTTACCTTTTAACCTCTTGAATTTTCGGTCCACTTCCCAGACTGATTATCCTCGTTTCTTCTTGATATCTATCATTTCATTCATAAAATGGTCTTCTGAGCTTGGCTTCTGAAATTTATTTATTAAATGCCTATTCACATATGCTATAGTTGTAGGTGTTCCTGTTGGGTTATTTATTGGGAGACCCATGTACCAATCTAATTCCTGATCTCAAAAAGTGGTTTCCAACTGCAAAAATTTTGTATCCTCGTCTATAATTTGCTTTGTTGCACATATGTATTTTTTTTCTTTTGTATATAGGGGAATCGGTAACAATGACAGTATCTGGCTCGTGTGACATGGGGTCGAATCTTGTCAGCTGACTTATAACCCCTAGGGAGAACCACACCTCCCACAAGCCTGGCCTCCAGATAATACAAGGTTTGAACTCGTGACCTGCTTAGCAGCACAAACGCCTTAACAACACATCCGTTGGCCACTAGAATGCACCCCTGCGGGCTTCTTTGTTGCACATGTCTTCTCACATATGAACACATGTTTTTATGGGTCATTTGACCCATCTCCTCGGACCTCTGGTAACCTGATAGTTGGATCTTGTCCTGCCATTGTAAAATTTGTTGAACTACTAACTCCGCGTGGTGTATAAACTTGACTACTACTTGTTGAAATTGCACTTTTGCTATTGGAACCGTGTACTGAAAAAATTATTCTACCACTAGTTACTTGTTTGTTAACTATTCTTTCTTCTTTAGTTGTGTTAGTCACACATGGGTTTGAGGGTTCCACACTAATTTAGATATGGAATGGAGATCCTTCCTCTACGATGGACACAAGACCTCTGGTTTTCCTCTCATATGTGGTGCTCAAGATGTCCTCAATCTGCCCCATGGCACAGAGATCCTCTACCTCTTCTTCATCGCTATCCAAGCATTATCACTTGACTACTTCCCTCTTCTTATTATTCATATTATACTCGTAGGTTCTTCCACTGTGTGCCACACCTACATTCCTTATGATTTCCCTTGTCTGTTCATCATCCATCATGATGGGTTCCATTGCTTCCTTCTTTTGGCTACTCTTCAAAGCCTTCTCTATTTCTTAGATCTTCCTTAGTGTTTCCCCCAACTCCCCCATGCGCGCATAGCGATCTAGTTGTCTGATTCCATGGTCATCATGCTTTTATCATGTAATAATATCTTGATCGACATATAAAGAGACATAATATACCTTCCTTTGGGTCCCTTCAATAAATCCTTCTCTGCAACAGTGTATGACTTCATGGTATCTACTTCAAATTCAGTGATAAACCCCACAGTAATTTTGTCTAACCAAAAATCTATTGCGCGCGCGAATTTATTATTAGCTCTTTCCAACCACATGATATTTTCAGCAGTCCACACTACTAGCCTAATCTGATTAGTTGGATGGGTATCCTTCAAACTTAACAACCATTCCTGTAATAACTATGGAAAGAAACAAAAATATTCTTCATGCAGATCAGTAAACACATACCTATGTAGGTACTAACGCAGTGTATACCTGGAACACTTATTGTCTTTCTGTGTGAATTCCAATGTTTTTTTGTCTCTAACCATATTTCAATCTCTTGCTTCATAGGATTCCATGGCCATTGCATATTCTTCAACAAACCCCTTTCTTGATCTCCTTATGAGTTCTAGCCAACAACAAAACCATTTGTTGGACTTATGGGCTGACCCAGGTTCTATCTTAGTTCTCCAACAAAACCCTTATCACCATTGACCCTTCTAGTAACCTAGAAGGATACATAGTGCAAAGAGTGCACAACACAGTCTCACCCGAGATGGTTTATGGGGTACTGTAGGACGCAAATGTTTACAGTCATGGAAGGGATTTGGGGATGTTCTTTCTTACTTCTTTTGATTTCTACTTAATCATTCATTCTATTCTACTACTCATCAAATCCATTCATTCATTCATTCATTTGCATATTTAATATAATGTATGTTATAAGTAAATCATCCATTCATCTATCTAACCATTCAAAGATACTGCATAAATAATAATATCTCAAAACACATTACACACATGGTTTTACTGTAGTTCACCCCCCTGGGGATACATCCACAAAGATATTATTCTTCTTTATTATTATTCATCAAAAGGGGTGTAACATCCCCAACCACCTAGGTCGGGCCATGATACTCCAGAAAATGCTTTCATTCTCTGATACCATACTAAAACATACCCAACATCCAACTGAGCTATGCCACATAAATCTTTTGAACTGCATGCAATTAAAACATATACACACAGAACTCTTGCAGAAATTTATATATAAATAGAAAACATATAAATACATTTTATAAATGTACAGATTCATACTGAAATAATAGTAAACATATACATGCAACTTATACAGGAAATACCCATAAATATAAACACAATTATAAACCACACATAGGATAAACCAATAAAAAATGAACATGTAAATAATTATGCAGCATGTAATTTATCACATAATTGACACTTATCTTGGTAAGAATAATACCAATTGCGTGAAGACCTTCCACGAACCTCACAGCCTTAGACCACACTGCTCATCACTCTCAGCAGTGGGTCACCCCCGAGCTGAGACTAAACTCCACCCAGGTAAGGGGATTCCTAACCAGGATGATGTATCATAGACAACAAGAAAGACTTTGTCATAGGTTCCAAATCAAACTAACAACCTACAGTCCCTCATTCCCCACATTCCTGTCCCACCCTAGGAAGTGTTCCCCTTCTCTACTCAACAGTCTTTCGACTACCCCACTTCCTTTCTGGGATTTAACAATAGGACGAACGAGAAATCTCAAAGCCCTATATCTACAGTTTAGCGCCTTCAAAAACCAATTCCCAGCAATTCTCTCACCTTGAGAGATTTCTCACGGTCTTGACAACCTGCCTCTTCAATATCCCATGGGCCTGACAACCTGCTTCTTTAGTCCAGCTCCCAAGCGAACCAGGTACACAAACAAGTATGGGTATGGATATGGTACTGGTTCAGGTACGAATACAGGTATAGGGAGGTACAAAGGACAATTGACTGAGTGAGTGAAAATGATAATTAAATAATTGAATGAATGACTGAATGATGGGAAAATGAACTAAGTCCAAACTATAAGTATGCATGTTCCCAACTTGACACTTGTCATGTTGGGAGCTACTTTGGTCCACTTGTCCCCATCCTTAGAACTTAGGATAAAATATTTTTCCATAATTTATGATTTAAGGAATATTAATATAATATTCCTTTTTGGCTTAAGCTCCCTAGCTTAGCCTTTTTTCTTAACTTTTAGCCCCCACTTTCCCTAACTATTGGAAATTAGTCCCCCATACTCTTTTATCGTGGTTGGTCTGTGTGCAACAATGTATTTTATATTAATGATAAGACATATACAAAAATAGGCTCATTGACTTTTAACATCTAGGCTCTCTGGCCTAATCATCACAAAACTAGCTCACCAACCTATAAAACACAGCATATACACAAAGGCTCCTCGGCCTCAAAATCGTGCGCACTTAAGTTGTTGTGCAAAGTATCCTAGAATGTGCACGCTTAATCATTTTACTGTGTAGTAAATGCGTGCACTATACCATGGAAGGTGCATACAAAAATGATGTCAAACAACTCACCAACTTACGTACATTTTTATTTACATTTACAATTGGGTTCGTCCTAGGGGTATTACAATCCCCTTCCCTTATTTATGCATTTTCCTCAGTGCATTATGTACACATATACAACAAAATTTTCAAAATCCTCAAAACGATGCGGGTATTCTACCCGCATTGCATCCCCATGCTCCCAAGTAGCTTCCTCAGGACCGTACTAGGTCCATTGGACCTTTATAAGCCCTATGGATCGATTCCGGATCCGTTTGATTTTCCGGTCCAAAATGCGTACCGGAAGCACTTGGAAAGCACCTTTTTGCTCCACCTGAATCACATTCCAATCAATAACATGATTAGCATTAGGTATATATTTCTTGAGAAATGATACATGGAATACATTATGAATAGATATAAATGTAGGAAATGCAATCATATAAGATACTGGACCAATCCTTTCTAGGATTTCAAACGGCCCACAATAGTGAGCTGCCAACTTTGAACAATTTCCCAATTTCAAGGAACTTTTGTTGGCCTTCACTTTCAAGAATACATGGTCCCCCACTTTAAATTCCCCATGAGTTCTGCCCTTATCAACATAGATTTTCTGCCTGTCTTGGGCAGCCTTTAAATTTTGTTTTACTTTCAACATTTACTCCTCCATTTCCCTGAGTAAATCTAGCCCAACCACTGCTCTATCTGTTGGGTTATCCCAACTTATTGGTGTGTTGCACTTTCTACCATAAAGTGCCTCAAATGGGCTCATCTTTAGAGATGTTTGGTACCCATTGTTATAAGAAAACTCTACCAAGTGTAGGTAGTCTTCCCATTTTGATGGTTTACCCAACACATACATCGTCAACATATCCTCAATCACTTGATTCACCCTCTCTATTTAACCATATGATTCTGGATGATAAGTTGTACTAAAATTCAAATTTGTTCCAAATCCATCAAATAATCCTTTCCAAAAATTTGAGGTAATATTTGGATCTCTGTCAGACACAATTGTCTTTGGTATACCATGTAATCGAGCAATTTCCCTCATATAAACATAAACAATGTCGGTTGTCTTGTGAGTAATCTTAACTGGAATAAAATGGGCATATTTAGTAAGCTTATCCACCACTACCATGACATAATCATGTTTCTTGTTTGTTCTAGGTAGTTTGGTGATGAAATCCATTGTTACAACTTCCCATTTCCACTCAGGAATGGGTAAAGGATGTATCAAACCAGCTGGGTGTCTATTTTCATCCTTCACCTTTTGACATTCAAAAAATTTGACAATAAAATCAACTACTTCTTTCTTCATGCCTAGCCAATAATATTGGCTCTTGATAGCTGCAATAGTTTTCTGATAACCTATGTGCCCAACATAAGGTACATCATGCATTTCCATCAATATCATATTTTTCAATTCATGGGAATTTGGCACATAAATTATGCCCCTGTACTTCAAAATTTCTTCATTATCTAGATTATATTCTTCAATTTTCTGCTGCAAATTACATTGCTATAATTTTTCCACTAATTCCTTGTATTGCAAATCTAATTTTGCAGCCTCCAAATTTTTTTCTTTCAAATCTGATTGGTACATGATAATGGTTGTAGCATGCAATTCATGCACTCTCCTGTTGAGTGCATCAACCACTTTGTTCTCTTTCCCCTTGATATGCTTTATATCAAAGTCATATTCACTGAGAAATTCTAACCATCTACTTTGCCTAGCATTTAGAGTTGGCTGATCAAATAAATATTTTAGATCATTATGGTCTGTCCTCAGCTCAAACCTTTTCCCCATGAGGTAGCATCTCCATTTCCTCAAGGAATGCACTATGTCTGCCAACTCCAAATCATGAGTGGCATCGTGTCTTTCATGTTCCTTCAACTTCCTTGATTCATAACATATAGCAAACCCATTTTGACCGAGGACTCCACAAAGTCCTTTACATGCTTCTGTGCATATAATGAAGTCTTCATTTGGGTCTACAATTCTTAGTATTGGAGCACTTGTTTTTGATTAAGGTTGGTTGTCATTGATGTCAACCCTTGAAGAAAGCTCCGTAGAAAAAAGGTTTGGGTAATGGAACCAAGATTGTTTGA
>JASDQU010816262.1:1301-12520 GCA_032191745.1 Picea mariana
AATGTTTAGCAATATGTCCATACTTGTCACATCTGTAGCATTGAACTTTTGAGGCATCTCTTCTTTGATATCCTGAGTTTGATGAAGACTTTTCTTCTTTAAATGTTTGCCTGAAGTTTCTTTTGAATCTTCCTCCTTTTTTGGTATGAAGTGCAAGCGCATGATTTTCTTCTGGGTAATCTTCCACTCTTTTTGAGTCTTAGTATTTCTTGAGTACAATCTATCCATAGTTCCTCAAAGGTTGGTAGAGTTTCTCTTCCACTGATACTCTGAAGGAAGGGCTCCTATGATTTTGGAAGATTCTGGAGAGTAGTTAAGACAAGCTCTCTATCAGACATGTTTTCTCCAATTGTCTCTATTGTTCTTTAACCTCTGATGACTTCATGAAGAAAAGTGCAATTGTGTCATCTTTCGTCATCTTAGTACTTTGGAGTTGACTTCTCAAGGCAAGGGCTCTGAGAGTGTTGTCACTTTCAAACATTTCTTTCAGTGTTTTATACATATCGTAGGCAGTCTTCAAATTTGCAATCTGGGGCAAGAGATGATCTCTTACTGAGTAGATGATTATTTTCCTTGCTCTGACGTCATCTTCTTTTCTTACTTTCTTCAGTTGCTGTTTCTGGTAGAGTTTTAGTGGTTGCATCCAAGAGATCTTCTTCTTCAAGAGTGACTAGAAGCTTTGATTTCCAAGGGCTGAAGTTGCTTGCTCCATCAAGCCTATCTTCCATTGGAGTTCTGTTCTTCATCTTTTCTTGAATCCTTGTAGTCTGGATTATGTTTGGACTTATGACTGCCAACAATCAATTTGATAGTATCACAAAGATGCTTGCTGATTCAGAACAATATTTCTTTAGAAAACCAGAAATATTCTGTAGAAATTTCCGCACCCTAGAAATCCTAGGGCCAAAAATCAAAATTTCTCGGAGTTAAGTTTTGAGAGTTTTTGGATATGCATTGGAAGAGGCCGTACTCTTCTATGCTGGAATTAGCCTCAACGTCCAAGTTTCAGGGGCTGAAACACTTCAAGGAGGGCCGTATGGAATTTTCTGGAACCCTGGGAACCCCGTACCATTTTGCAGAAGTGAAGGGTTTGCTGATAAGGGATGAGAGTTGGTGGATGCTTGTGCAATGGGTTCTTTCATGACCTATGCTCTGATACCATGTTGATTTTTCCTAGCATTAGGTTAAGCATGAAGTTCATTCCATTTTAACTATTAACCATAACCGTAAATGCTGCAACAACCAAGATCACATGAAGAAGCACCGTGCACAAGAACACAAGATATATCATGGGAAACCCTTCTCAAACAAGGGAGAAAAAAACCAACAAAATCCTTTTCTATACTCTTCAAGAGAAAGACCTTTTCACCACCAAGAATATCCTAGCACACAAGAGGGTGCACAAAACCCTAGAACTCTAGCGCCCAAGAGAGGTGCACAACTTTGACCAAGAAGTGTACTTGCTGAAATTTCCAAAACTCACAAGTGTGTGTGTGTGTGTCTATAATGAAAGATTTCATCTTACTTATATTAGACTTGTCCTGTCAACTAAAGTGTCTATTGGCACAATTGGGTCGACCTCACTTAGACATATTAATTATTTATTATTATAATAATTAATATTAATATTAATTATCTTTTACAGTTTATCTTTAGACACAATAAGATAGGGCCGACCTGTACCCTTTACACAATAACTAGGGTTACAAGTAGGTCTGACTCTTGAACAACATATAGCAAAGGATCTAATACACCCACTAGTGCTCATCCACTAGGGGCACATCCATAGGGATGCCATGGACTTGATTCACTGCATTACACAGATGAACTTGGTCTTCACACGTGCACTTGTGCTCGTCCACAAGCACGTCTGCTCTACAGATCTGCTTTCCCACTGCCACCAACAGAAGGATCATCTGGATTTTCTTATCAACTCTGCTGCTGCTCAGAGGAGGCCATCACATCATCTTCATTTCTGTTCTCATGATGATGTGCCCAACGCTTTTGGGTTTTCCCACGTTCACCTTGTGCTCAGCCACATGCATGTCCTAACTCAACAGATTGCTTTTACATCGGATAATCATCTAGAGTTCTTCTCTCTCACGTCATGGAGGAGGCCATCTTTACATTCCTGACTCTGTCTCAGGCAGGAACCATGAACCCTTCATAGGGGCTTTCTCTCAGGTTTGTAAGCTGAGATAAAGACTTCACAAGATGCTATGTTCCACATCTCACAGGTTTGTAAGCTGGAGGATGTCTCCCCTAGCTGCTTTCATCAACACGTGTTACCCAGGGGGATTCAAACCGGGCACCTGCTAGCACAGAACTAGCCAAATGCCTAGCAACTTTGGTGATAGCTAGTTGAGATAAGCCTCGTCCTCTGTTTCAAAATGGTCATACCTGCATTCGAATCTGCACCCATGTAACCATAACTGGGCAACTTAGGTGGATGGGGCTTTGTTATACTTCAACCACGACTGTAAGTCAAAGAAGAACAAGAAGCCAACGACATGGAGCATTTCGTACGAGAACAAAATATGCAAATTAACGTTCAAAAGTCCTAACCATAAATGTTGAGATTTACTATCATACATACTTATATTGTATATAAGTTTATAATATATTAATATATTATAATTATACAAGGTATATATAATTTTTTTTCCAAGTAAAACCTTGTGGGGAAACCGAAGGGTTGCTTCCTTAGACTTGTGGATGTCATCCATAGCTTGCTGGTTTTGATTTGCAGATTTAGACTCTAGTGTTTCTGACATCTACTCTTCGACACTTGCAAGGTTGATCTGAAATTTTGATACGTAGTGTCTACACTCCTATCCTATGCTTTCAGTTTTCCAAAATCTGATGTTCTGATTGACATTTCTTAATGTTTTTTGTTTCAGCTATAGGGTAGAATCTTTGGGTGCAGATTTGCTATCATCTATTAGAAAATTTAACATGGTATCTTAGATGTATTGCTTAAATTCTTCCTTTCAATAAATGGAGATGGCGGCTAGAGGAAGACAACGGAGGATTTCAATGGGTGTGATGCTCTACAAGCTTTAGTGATTTGAGCAATCCATGCTTGCAAAAGACACAAGGAACTTTGAGAGGTTGAACTATATTTTATGCATGTAAATTTAAAATTGAATCCTTGATAGGTTGCTAATTTTAGCTGAGAGGTTGAACTATTTTTGATGCATGTGAATGCACAGTTGAATCCTTGATAGGTTGCTAATTTTAGCTGAACTGGTTTTGTTTGAGTTTGATCCTAGGTATTGTAGGAATGACAAATTTTTATATGTTATGTCTCAGAGAGAGTGAATGATTAGGAGCCTACAATTTCACCTCTTGGAAGTGTAGGTTGCATATGCTTATGGGGGAGATTGATCTCTAGGGCATAGTCCAAGGCAAAGTTAAGGTTTCTACCAATCCTCAATAGTGATCTTAGTATGAGAAGAGTGTTGCTTGAACAAAGAGGATTCTTTTGGACTTTGTAAGCGACCACTGGATAGTTTCCCACTAGGGGAGGGAGAGCACTCACTTATGAAATGAAAATACCTGATTATTGCTACTCCCTCAAAATGAAGAAAAGTCAAATGCCATGGTTGGTCTCTATCTATACAGTGAAGTACAGGTGCAGGGAAGTCATGGAAAAGAAATCATGCTCAGGCCTAAGCATGGCGCTAATTCAGTTAGAGAGATTGGCAAAGGAAATGTTTGATGTATTGACAACTTTGTATCAATGTCAATATTTCGAGGAAGATGCTCTTGAAGAATAGGCTCACCCAAACATGCATGAGTAATTTATACATTGTGGCAAGTTACCTTGTGAAGATCTTCGAGCTCAGATATCAACTCTTTGCGATTGATATGAAGATCCAAACGAGGAATTAAAATCTATTTCACTAAATGGTGCACCATGGGAAACCTCCTAACTTATGAAAAGCGTTCAGAAGAAACCTGAAGAGAAGAAGACCAAGAACTTGCATTTATTGGGAAGGTAATGATATGTGGAGAGAAAAGGGGACCCATGAATGGTAAGGAGGAGGAGACATCTTCTTTAGATCATGGTACTAAGGGTTTAGAGTCAAGTGACTTGTTACAAGTGTCATAGGAAGGGGCATGTTGCTAATCAATGACTAGAGAAGACAAAAGGAAAGGGTAAGTTTGCAAAGAGTTAATATACTTTAGTGGTAGCGGATGAGTTGGCATCCATGATAATGCCCTAGAGTCAAGTGACTTGTTACAAGTGTCATAAGAAGGGGCATGTTGCTAATCATTGACTAGAGAAGACAAAAGGAAAGGGTAAGTTTGCAAAGAGTTCATATACTTTAGTGGGAGCGGATGAGTTGGCATCCATGATAATGCCCTTGATCACCAACTTGTACATAAAAATTCCATAAGTGTCATCCTGTAAGGTGTCATGAAATGGTCCTCGGACACCCCATACAAAATATGGTATCACACCTTGATAGGTCTTTATGTGAGTTGGATTTAAAGACAACATTCTTGAATAGTGTGATCAAGGAAAAGGTATATATAAATCAGCCAAGAGGTTTTCAGGTCCATGGGAAAAAGACCCATGTTTGTATGTTAAAGAAAGCCGCTTATGGGATGAAACATACACCACAAGCATGTTTCTTGATGTTCGATGAGCATTTGATGAAGTTGAGGTTTTCCAAGGCTTGCGTAGACTCTAATCTTTAGTTTTTTGATAAATCTGATCTTCTTGCCTTGGACCTGCATGTAGATGACCTTATCATTAAATAGAATTTTGATCTGCTCATTTTGTCTTGTGAGAATAAATTGGCTAGCGAGTTTGACATGAAGGATAATAGTTAGTGAAACTATTTTTTTGGACTATAGGTTTGGTGGGTTGCAGGTGAAGTCTTCCTTGGCCAAGTGAGGTGTATTGTGGAGATTTTGAAGAGACTTTAGATGTTTGACAACAAACCCATGTCTACTCCTATGCAATGTTTTTTTTTTCAAACCACATAGATCATAACTTATCAAATAATTTGGCGATCAAACCATATTTGTAAAAAAATTATATCATTTATCTTAGGCAATAACCAATCAATTTCTTTTTATTAGCTTTAAAATTTGGCAACAACACCATTACATTAGTGTGACATGTGAATCATTGACAATAATTAACAAAAAACAAATCTCATAGTAGAATACTTACAGAAAAAACAAACTTTCACATCAATTAGATCAATTAGAGGGAACTTACAACAAAAAGAAATGGAAATGAAAAATATCTTTAGAAATACATCGAAGAAATTCTACACACGAATATACAACATGATATACTACCTACATGTTGAAAGAAGTGAAAAAAATAATAGAAGTGAATAATTAAAAGCATTTTCTTTTCCTACATAGATTTACATGACTTCAATTGAAAATTCATGGTTTTCCCAAGAATAGTTTCTATTAACTAATCATCCATATGTAGCGAATATACCCAAAAAATTGGGATGAATAATCATTGATTTGGGGAAAATATTAAGAAAACCTATTATATGTTCACGGAAAATATTTATATTTAGGCTAAAAATATAAGTGTATGCATAACTATAATCATAAATTAGGCTACAACTTTTTTAATTTTAATGAAAATGTGAAATTTTTTAGCCTAAATTTCTTCAAAAAAAAATAAAATTTAGTCAAATTGGTGAAATTTTGCTTAAAAAAACCATTGTCCCTATGATTTCAAATATGAAGTAAATTTTGAGGAGGATCAAGATTTGGTTGATCCTACTCTATCCAATGAATTGATTGAGTCTCTATTGTACCTTCTGAATACCAGGCTAGTTATATTGTATGCAGCTAATATGTTGAGTCAGTACATGGTTGAACCTCAACAAACTCATTGAAAAACTGGTAAACATGTGCTCAAATAATTGAAGGGCATGATTCGTTATGGCATGTAGCATGCAGGAGATGGTGAGTTGCTACTCCATAGATTTGTTGATTCAAATTGGGCAGGAGATGCAGGCACATAGAAGAGCACTTCTAGCTATTGTTTCAGTTTGGGCATATGGATGATTTCTTGGTTCAACAAGAAGCATGCATGCAATTGCTCTTAGTGCCTTGGAAGTAGAGTGTTAGAAAATCAAGGGAAAACTAGACCAGAAATATTCTTTTAAATTTATTCACTACAGTAGATATAGATAAGCAATCAAATCAAAATTTCTGAAGTAGATCAATCACAGAAATAATACAAAGAATCTGAACATTGCCTTATCAATAATTAAAGAACAAGTTTACCTTAGATGCTTGCTGCTGTCCTCTTTTCTGTATGCTCAGAAAAAACTTTATGGTTCATGGATCAAACCCTCAGGGGTAGATCTCATCATGAACTAGTGAACAGTTTTGCCAAGAAGACTTTAGGGAAAAGATCAAAAAACCATCCAGTACACAAATCATCAAATACAGGGCTGAAACAAGGACAACACTGTCCAAACTTGTGGCTGAAAGAAGCCACTAATAACCCTAAACAAGACTGTCCAAAATATGTAGGACTGCTACAGCAAATTAGGTGGCAATCTTAGGGCTGTCTCATTAGGCCCTACAAACTGTAATCTGGTAGACAGTGGCAGCATACAAGAGACACCAGCGGCAGCCTAACACCAGCAAGTAAAATGTGGTAGGCTGGAAAAGGAGGGTGCCGCGCCACATATAACAGCAAGAGGAAGATCTGAAAGAGAGGGCCACACCCTAAATCAGCAAACCAGAAGAGATGCAAGGAGGCCGAACGCTCAACCAGCAAAAGAAAAATACTCCAAGGAGGCCGCACCTTAAAACAACAAGAGAAAAATACTCCAAGGAGGCTGCACCCAAAAACCAAACTGAACAAGATTTGCTGCAGCAAAAATCAGACCAAGAGAAGTGTGGGAGGAAGAATATGATTGTGTGTAAGAGTGAGGGGGGCGAGGTTCCTTTTTAAAGTTTAGGAAGGGGTTAGGGTTAAATAAATTAACCCTAACGTTTAGGGTTAATTAAAACCCAATAATAAAAAAAATTAATATTTTAATTATAAAAATATTAATTAGAAAGTCAGCAAGTCAAAGAGACTAGAAAAGACTAACACCACATAAACATTAAGAAGGATGTGACACAAGCAAGGGGAGGCAACGAGACAAAGTCAAAGGGGTCTTCTCCAATGGCAAGATGTCCACATAAGTCTCATGATAACTTATAAACTTTTATCATCCCAACATAAAAGGAATGTCACTGATGTGATCATGTCCTTCTTCTTAACTGCTCCTAGGTCTCATGGACCATCCCGGGAGAGAAGAAGATCACACATCATCTCTTCTTGGCATTTAACCAAGAACCACCTGGTCCTAGAGCAGGATACCCCAGAACACATCTTGGGGCCCTAGATCACCACTAGGGTCTTATCCACTAAGGTACACAACCAAGTATCAATCCAAACATCGAGCAAGGATTCCCTGGAGCACATCCAGGGGCCATAGAACACATCTAGGGACTTACATCATCAAACTGCTTGGTCCTTGACCAAGAACCCCAACAATACACTGGGGTCCCTCACTAGGGTCTTTTGCCATGGCTCTAACTGCTTGGTCCCAGACCAAGAACCCCGGGAGTGTTTTGGGGGCCCTAGATCTCAGCTAGGGTCTTATGCCATCCTCTTAGAGAATGGCTCTTGTAGCTACTTAAATTTGACACTCCCTATCAACAAGAGAGGCATTCTCAACAACACCAAGCTTGCCTCGAAAGTACACAAACTTTGTCAACAACAGAGTCTTGGTCAAAATATCTGCAGTTTGTTCTGCCGTCGGAACATACTGAATACTGAGAATGTTCTTCTGCACCATGTCCCGAACATATCGATATCTCATCTCAATGTGTTTCGATCTATCATGAAACACATGATTCTCAGAGAGCTTAATAGAACTTAGGTTATCACAGTGAATTATTGTGGGTTCCAGCTCAACATTGAACAAATATGAGAGTAGCTTTGTGAGGTACACTGCTTCTCTACTGGCAACACTTGCAACAATGTATTCTGCCTCTGCAGTGCTTTGGGCTATGGAGCCCTGCTTCCTGTTGGGCCAAGAGATCATAGCTGAACCCAAACTGAAACAATATCTAGAAGTACTCTTCCGGTCCACTATACTGCCCATCCAATCTGAATCTGTATAGCCATGAAGCATTACACCTCCACTGGAAGTGTATCTGAGCCCATAGGCCATAGTCCCTCAGACATATCTGAGAATATGCTTTACAACAACCATATGAATATATTTCGGTTCACACATGAATTGGCTGAGGGCATTTACTGCGTAACAAATGTCCGGTCTGGTATGTACGATATACGGTAGGGTCTTCTGGATCTGAACCTGTAGCTTGATCATGTAACTTTTTCAGGTTAGAAATCATAGGTGTGGTCATGGACTTACAGTCCAGCATCCCAAATCTGCGAAGCACATCAACTGCATACCTGCTTTGAGAGAGAAAGATCTCACCAGGTTTCTGTCACACCTCTAAGCCAAGAAAGTAATGCATAAGACCCAAGTCCTTCATTTCAAATTCTGTTGATAACTCCCTCTTAGTCTGAGCTAGTAGATGTTCCTCTCCACTAAGGAACAAATCATCCACATATAAGACAAAGATAGCAGGATGATTCTTCACAATCTTTATATACAGATTAGGAGCTGCTATACTCTTGAAGAACCCAAGACTCTAAAGAAAATTGTCAATTCTTCCATACCAAGCTCTCGAAGCTTGTTTCAATCCATACAAGTCTTTCTTGAGTTTGCAGACATGGGATTCTTTCCGATGGATTACGAAACCCTCAGGTTGCTCAATATAAACCTCTTGCTCAACTTCACCATTAAGAAAGGTAGTCTTAACATCCATTCGGTGAAGTTTCCAATAAAAACTGAAGCAAGAGAGATGATGATTCTGATAGAGGTTTACCTGGCAACAGGAGCAAAGATTTCGTCATAATCAATTCCTTCTTTCTGAGAGAAGCCACGAGCCACAAATCTAGCTTTGAATTGTTCAACACTGCCATATGTTGCATGCTTTATTTTGTAAAGCCATTTAGAGGTTACTACTGATTTGCCTTGAGGTCTTGGGAGCACTTCCCATATATCATTCTTCAATATCGACTCGTACTCTTCTATCATGGCATCCTTCCACAATTTATGTTTGGCGGCCTCATCAAAGGTGGAAAGTTCTGAGTCAATCACAAGATTCAACTGAGCTATCAAACCTGTGTATTTATCTGGTTTTTTGCTTTCCCTGAAAGTACCTTTAGGTGCTACATGCTTTTCTGCTTCCTTTAAAATTTCACGACACCAAGCTGGCTTCTTTTTGATAGGAGGTTTCTCTAGAGGAAACTCAACAAAATCCCTTATGGGATCCACTAAAGGCTCTCTGGCCTCCTCCCTCTGCTCATCTGGAAGTTGTGAAACTGAAGGTTCTGGAGATGGAGCTTCCTACTCCTCTGTATCACATGGAAGTTCTCTGGAACGACGAGAGGCTGCTTCCTCATGGAAGGTCACATCTCTACTAACCTCTATGAACTTTTGCCCTGGTACATAGTTTCGATATGCTTTTGAGGTCTCACTGTACCCCACTAAAGTGCCTTTCTTTCCAGAGGGCTCTAGCTTAGTTCTCTTTTCTTTTGGTACATAAATGTAGACAGGACTGCCAAAGATTCTGAAATGGTCAACAAAAGGCTTCTTACCGGTGAAAACTTCTTCTGGAGAGTTTTCTCTTCCAGGGCTTTATGAGGACACTTGTTTTGAATATAGACTGTAGTGCTTGCAGTTTTGGCCCAAAGAGGCAATGGAAGATTTTGATCATAAATCATGGCTCTGACTGCTTCACAAATTGTCCTGTTCTTTCTTTCTGCAACCCCATTCTGCTGAGGATTATACGGTACAATCAACTCCCTCTTAATCCTGGAAGTTCGACAGAGATCATCATATTTGTGGGAGTCAAATTCATTTCCATTGTCTGTTCTTAAAACACGAATGTGTTTGCTTGTATGATTCTCAACAAGATTCTTTAAATCCTGAAATTTATTGAAAGATTCAACTTTAGTTTTCAAAAAATAAATCCAAGTTTTACGAGAACAATAATCAATAAAAATGATATAATAAAGACAACCATTCATGGATGGAGCAGTAATAGGTCCACAAAGATCAGAATGAATAAGATCTAATATACCATTAGTTTTTCTATAACTGTGAAGGTAAGCTTTTTTTGTATTTTTTCCAAGAGCATAGCCTCTACAAATACTATTATGCTCAAAAGAAAAAACTGACATACTTGTTACCATCTTTTGCAAACCTGAGAGAGCATTATAGTTGAGATGTCCAAACCTTTTGTGCCATAGTTCGCAGGGGTTGATCATCTCATGAGATAATGCTTGAATAACTTGACCAGTGACTTTGTAAAGTCCACCTTCTTGAGCTCCGATTGTCATGGCTGAGCTCATACTTCATTTGAGGGCCACATAAGAGCTTTCCCTTTGGAGAAGGCGCTACTGAGTACCCTTTTCTTTCTGGAACTGCAACTGAGATAAGATTTTTCTTTAATCCAGGAACATAAAGAATTTCTTCAATATGAAATACATTACTTGACTGAAGCTGAAAGTATGCTGATCCAAATCATTTGATGGCATAGGTGCCATCATCACCCAATTCTACCTTCACATTGAACTTCTTATCTCGATAGTTCACAAGGTTTTGTTTGCAGCCTGTCATGTGTTTGGAGCTCTGTTACCAACATCGCGATAATATCGCGCTATTTACGATATTATCGGCAAAATCAACCACGGCGATAATATCGGGGAAAATAGCGTGATATTATTGTAGATGGCGCGATAATATCGCGCTACGATCGAAAATATCTTTTGGGCGCGTACAGGCCGGAAATAAAGCTCGATTTTCACCTTTTTTTTTGAGTTTTAAAGCGTCATTTTGCAAACAAAGTGTGGGGTTTGGGGAGCAAAGGAGCAAGAGGCGAGCAAGAGCTGAAAACGTAGTTAAGGATGTTTCATTTTCATCCTTTTACTTAAATTTTTAACATTACCATTAATTGTTTCAGGATGTTTGAGAGTGGTTCCAACCTCATTGGACTTCATATGAAGAAAGTAGAATTTTAGGTCCCATTCAAAATTCAGCAGACTTAATGGTTTTCAGGATTTCAAGATTGACAATATTGCAACA
>JASDQU010816262.1:14092-27381 GCA_032191745.1 Picea mariana
TGCTTTTAAGTCTACCCTCTTCTTCCAAGAAATCATGCCGTAATTTCTCGAAGTTGGTTTGAACTTCTCTTCCATTGACTGATGAGAGAAATGTATCCCATGAGTCAGGAAGACCATCTACTACTGTTTGTACAAGGTCATCATCATCCACTGCAATTCCAATTGCTGCAAGCTGATCTCTTGTTTGGGAAATTTTGGAAAAGAAAAGCATAGATAGATTCATCCTTTCCCATCTTTAATGTACTTAGTTGTTTCTTCAATATCCTCTTATGAGTTGGGGCCTTCTTTTCATATAGATTTGCTAGGGCATCAAAGCATTCCTTAGCTGTCCTTAGATGAGCAATAAGAGGCATCATGCTGTCTTTAACCGAGTAAAAAATGACCCTCTTGGCTTTTTCCTGCCTCTTCTTATATGCTGCTCTTCCTGTATTTGAAGTAGGCTTTTCTATTACCCTGGTAACCAACCCATCCAAGTCACCTTCTTCTAAGATATTAAACACCCTAGCCTTCCGGGCATTGAAGTTTGAAGCCCCTTCAAGCCTATCTTCTGTTTTGACTGAAGATAAAGCCATATTGAAAACAAGATCTGATATAAAACAAGCTTACTGCTGATTTGCAAAACAAACCCTTATATGTGGATCTATGCAGGCTCAAAAGTCTGCCACAATTGAGCTCTTTTCACGCCCTAAGCTTTGATTCCATATTAGAATATCAAGGGAAAACTAAAACATAACTATTTTTTTTTAAAATTTATTCATTACAGTAGATATAGATCAACAATCAAATCAAAATTTCTGAAGTAGACCAATCACAGAAATAATACAAAGAATCTGAACATTAACTTATCAATAATTAAAAAACAAGTTTACCTTAGATGCTTGCTGCTGTCCTCTTTTCTGTATGCCCATAAAAAGATTTATGGTTCATGGATCAAACCCTCAGGGGTAGATCTCATCATGAACTAGTGAACAATTTTGCCAAGAAGACTTTAGGGAAAAGATCAGAAAACCACCCAGTACACAAATCATCAAATACAAGGCTGAAACAAGGGCAACACTGTCCAAACTTGTGGCTGAAAGAAGCCACTAATAACCCTAAACAAGATTGTCCAAAATATGTAGGACTACTACAACAAATTAAGTGGCAATCTTAGGGCTGTCTCATCAGGCCCTACAATTTGTAATCTGGTAGACAGTGGCAGCATACAAGAGACACCAGTGGAAGCAAGAAGAGACACCAGTGGCAACTTGAAGAGACACCAGTGACAGTCTAACACCAACAAGTAAAATGCGGTAGGCTGGAAAAGGAGAGAGGAGGGGGCTGTGCCACATATAACATCAAGAGGAAGATCTGAAAGAGAGGGCCACACCCTAAATCAGCAAACCATAAGAGATCCAAGGAGGCCAAACCCTCAACCAACAAAAGAAAAATACTCCAAGGAGGCCGCACCTTAACACAACAAGAGAAAAATACTCCAAGGAGGCTGCACCCAAAAACCAAACTGAACAAGAGTAGCCGCAACAAAAATCAGACAAAGAGAAGTGTGTAAGAGTGAGGGGGGTGAGGTTCCTTTCTATAGTTTATGAAGGGGTTAGGGTTAAATAAATTAACCCTAACTTTTAGGATTAATTAAAACCCAATAATAAAAATAATTAATATTTTAATTATAAAAATATTAATTAGAAAGTCAACAAGTCAAAGAGACTAGAAAAGACCAACACCACATAAACATTAAGAAGGACGTGACTCAAGCAAGGGGAGGCAACAAGACAAAGTCAAAGGGGTCTTCTTCAATGGCAAGATGTCCACATAAGCCTCATGATAACTTATAATCTTTTATCATCCCAGCATAAGAGGAATGCCACTCATGTGATCATGTCCTTCTTAACTGCTCCTAGGTCTCATGGACCATCTCGGGAGAGAAGAAGATCACACATCATCTCTTCTTGGCATTTAACCAAGAATCACCTGGTTTCAGACCAGGATACCCCAGAAGACATCTTGGGGCCCTAGATCACCACTAGGGTCTTATCCACTAAGGTACACAACCAAGGATCAATCCAAGCATCGAGCAAGGATTCNATAATCTTTTATCATCCCAGCATAAGAGGAATGCCACTCATGTGATCATGTCCTTCTTAACTGCTCCTAGGTCTCATGGACCATCTCGGGAGAGAAGAAGATCGCACATCATCTCTTCTTGGCATTTAACCAAGAATCACCTGGTTCCAGACCAGGATACCCCAGAAGACATCTTGGGGCCCTAGATCACCACTAGGGTCTTATCCACTAAGGTACACAACCAAGGATCAATCCAAGCATCGAGCAAGGATTCATTGGAACAAATCTAGGGGCCCTAGTACACATCTAGGGGCTTACATCATCAAACTGCTTGGTCCTTGACCAAGAACCCCAATAATACACTGGGGTCGCTCACTAGGGTCTTTTGCCATGGCTCTAACTACTTGGTCTTAGACCAAGAACCCTAGGAGTGTACTGGGGGCCCTAGATCTCAGCTAGGGTCTTATGCCATCCTTTTGGAGAATGGCTCTTGCAGTTGCTTTAATTTAACATAGAGTACATGGCAACTTCCTCAACTAGTTTTGGAGCTATTTGGCTTCCAAAGTTGGTAGCGGAGTTGACTGATGAGAAGCTAAAGCCCATTGTTATTTAGAGTGATAATCTTTGTTGCATCAGGCTCTTCAAGAATCTTGTCTTCCATGACCACTTGAAGCACATTGATATTTGATATCATTTCCTAAGAAGAGACAGATATAGAAGGTAACAATGGTCTTGGATAACATTCCTACAAATTTGATGTATGAGGAATCTTGGACCTTTGCATATTACTTGATTCCTTGTTGATAGGACAACATGGAAGAAATAGGTGATTCTCCGGGAAGGCTTTGGGTGGGTAGGGCCATATAGGGATTGTGATATGCCTCAAAAAAAGAGCTAAACACCTAAGAGCATCTAGAGAGTACTTGAAAGGGGAAGGCAATCAAGAGAGATGGCTACAGACTCAAATTATCTGGAGTAACCAACAATATAAGAAAGAAATAGTTGACGATATGGTATATAAATAAGAAAGCAATGTTCCATGTTGCTACAATGAAGTTCTTCGAAGCCACATCATCGAAAGATATAGATGGTGTGTTAGATCCCACTTTCAAAGTGATGAAGAATCACAACAAAAGGAACTAGCTCTCAAGAAAAATTTCGACAAGGTTTTACCATGCAAAGATGAGGGAAATGACTGTTGAAGAGAACAAAACTAAATGCTAGTTATATAGGTAAAATATTAAAATGAAAGGGAATATTAATTCCAAAAGTCAACATCCTTTGAACCAATTGAATCAAGAATGTTTTAAAAGTCAAAGTGCAAACTATGAATAAAGAGACAATTACAAATTAATCGAAATTAAAATCGAAGTGTTACTATTGAGGAAAAATTATGATTGTCAAAAGAACACAAGTATATGATGAAGGTTTGAATACACAAATTGAAGAAAATTAGGAGTATTGTACAGGTGAGATCAAGAAGCATGTAATAAGGATACCTTACCATCATCCTGTTAAGGCTAAATTTGAAACCCTAGGCTTTAGGTCGATTGTAGGTTGAGGGAATCAAACTAGGCTTAATTCAGGAGTGGATCCTAAGGTCACGAATGATAACACCCCTCTTGTTTTGGGCTGGTGCATGCCAACCACAGGGAGGCTACCCTAGGGCGTGTTGCTTGATGGATAAAACCTGACCTGTAAAAAAGAAATCAACAAGCACAAAATGGTTTTGGAATTGAGGGTTAGATAACCTCACCCAAAACTTGCATAAAAATTAATTTAAGATAAATTTTAGTGGAAAACCCTAAGCAGAGCGAACCAATAGAATGCAAAAAGAAAGAAATCAGCAAGAAAAGAACACTCCAATGGTGCCAAATCAATCCCCAGTGAAGGATGAGCTTCAAGAAACCTGCAATTTGTTAGAAATCCAATGCAACAACAAGAATCTAKGCCAAATCAACACATAATACTCTTTATTCATGTCAAATTAGAGGAATGGCTCCATCACAGGGAAAAGCCATGAACTGTTACAATGATCTCCRGGAATCTGAGAATCTGAAGCTAGAATGAGAGATAGAATAGAATGAGAGAGTAGTAATGCTCCTGCAACAKAGTGATCAAACTATAAACTGTGGAAGCATGCTGCATATATAGCTAACTGCATGAAGAATTCGCYGTGATGTTTCCAAACTGGGCCAAGCTGTCCAATATCCAACGCTCATGTGTCAATTTGTCCATCTGCCATGTGTCACTGCATGAAAACCTGCTAAAACTGGCCGAGCACACCTTTCCCAAGTAATCTGGTCAAGTCTGGGGGTTATCTGGAGGAGAATGGAGGTTGAATGGGTCAAAACTGGTTAGGTATGGAGAAGTTGTGGCCAAAAAGGTAAGAGGGGCACACCTCATGGAGAGAAATAGGGTGCATGAGTGATAGAATGGAAGAAAAAGGGAGAAAAGGAAAAAGTGGAAAGCTAAAGCAGGAAAAGTGGAAAGCTAGGAAAGGGAAAAAGTGGAAAGCTAAAGCAAAAGCAGGGAAAGTGACAAGCTGGGAAAGGAAAAAGATAAAAGTTTGACTTTTTGACTTGCTTTAGAATGCTTTATGACTTTGGGAAACTTCTTTATTTTATCCAGTTTTCATTTAGCAAGTGTTGGGCGCGTTAATGGGCCCGGTTTTAGGAGGGAAAAGGACCCAGATTTAGGCGTGTGGGCCCCACATGGGTTGCCACCTCACCCTGCCTTGTCATCACCTGTGCTACCTCATCATCCAAAAAGTAGGTTGTCCAAATACCATCAAGTTTATACTCATTGGAAGCAGAATTGGACAAGGAGTAAGAATATGTTGTCAAATAATTGATGTGAAGGGTCAATAAGATCCTCATGGGCAAGAAGTATCCCATAATGTGGCAAGTCTCTCATACTCAAATCTGGAAATGAAATCTCATCCTGTAATAACTCAGAAATCTCTGAAACAAGCTCTGAACTCAACACCTGTAAGAAACCATCCTCTAACTGACTAGAACAAGAATCACTGTGCCTGGAAAATCTCTGAATGATGGTCTTGTGCTATCAAGAAGAACCTCTAAATGCCAGCCTGAAAGGAGAGACTGGCCCTTTGACCATCCAAATCTCAAAGGTGAGATTTTGGGGTCAACACATCCTAATGACAAAATCTATCCCAATGACTAGTCAACTTTCTAGTGTCAACATTACTTTCATCAAAGATGACACTCTCCTTACTTTAATCAAAGGTATACTTAGAATCAAAGAAATTCAAGTCAATAGTCTTATCAATAGACAGTCCCCAAAATCAACTTAGGATGGATTGATCCTTTTACAATGCGAACATTTTGTATGAAGCTTCAATGATGCTCTCTTTCTGTTTCCTCAATCCAAAACACTATCAAGAGTTTATCATCAATTGAAAGAGTTTGCTAGAGGACACATCTTGGAAGTATGAGGCATTTCGAATTTAGTGTGGCTCTTGACCAATGCTTTGAGGGAAAAGCATCTCTTAACGGGGAGGGCATGTACTATACCTAAAATAATACATAATCATTATAATAAAACATAATTATATAATATATAATATTATTAGTTAAAACCCCTAAAGTTACAACCATTGGTCGTGACCCATCCTTTCAAGTAGGGAAAATTTTTAAGGATACATAATTATGTCAAAGTGGATAAACTTGGCAAATCTTTCTAATTCTTAAAATGCCAACTATTGGAGATATTTTTTGTAAAATATTCAAAATTATAAGGATTTTATAAAGTTTTTAGAAGTTTTTAGCGATTTATAGAGTAAATAATTTTATCCTATATAATTTGGGCAAATCATTTGAAGAAACAATAGAAATTGGGGAATCATTTTTTTTTGGAAAAAAGCATAGCAAATTAGCCCATGTGCAAAATTTAGTCCCCAAAATTTTCCCATAAAGAGATCACATTGTTTAATTGTATCATTAGTCTTCATATCGATTGTATAATTACTCAAATATTTTGACATTATATTCACGTGTCTTTGTGCTCTTTTTTGCTGGAGGCTTGGTTGATCAACCATTGGGTTCATAACATGTACATGAATACAGGTTGTTTATTAAAATTTGAATATTTTATGTAATTTTTTATTTGTCAGAGTAAATTGTGGAGTCAAAAAGCGAATCTATTTGTGCCATAATTTTGCGCCTCACCCATTTCGATCTGTCTGTCAGAATCTAATAACTCTGTTCTAAATCAACAGTTCAGTATCTCGTTAGCCTTGGATTGTGCAAGGCGCTATATTCAGTTCATTAGTTCGTTATCTCATCAGCTCATTATCTCATTAGCCTTTGATTGTGCAAGGCACTATATTCAGTTGATCAGTTTGTTATCTCTCCAGTTCATCTGTTCATTATCTCATACAATTCCTTGATATCACGGTAGATGTTAGCTAACTAATGAATAATATTGTTGGATACAATGATTAAATTTGATTAGTCAAAAATCTTGCCCCCACCCAATCCTTCTGTGCCACTTTATCAATTGTTTTCTTGTCATTGCTCGGATTTTAGCTCAGCAACTGTGTAAGCTCACTTTTGTGTTGATTTAATCCCCTGTGCAAGTGTTGTATAGGATTAATTCTGCATGACAGACTGGAACTCTGCCAGTGCTTCTCCTCTGTACTTTACATAATTGCAATCTGTGCTGAATGATTTTTCATTACGTTTCTGAACCTTACAGTCTTTCTTACACAGTTTTATTTGACTCTTTAATATTAATCAGAAAAGTAGTTGCAATTCTTCATTAGTATTGTATTAAGGAGCTGTTCTCCCCTTGTATGTTTGGCTTACTTGGTTAGTTTTGGTAAGTTCGATCATAACAATTACCTCTTTTGTCAACTTTTCCCAAACAAACGTGTCTTCAAGAATAGTAAGCTTTCCAAAATGTACGAAATAGATAGAGAGGCTCTCCTAACAGGAACACTTCTGGAAATGATTCCGTTATGAGTGAAGGCTTCTTTTTTTAACAGAAACTGTAGATTTGTATTTAAAAAAGCTTGTGCCTGGGCAAACAACGGTCAAGCAGGTCTACAAAAAAAGCATACAGTCTGAGAGTATTTCTAAAACTAAAACAGAGACAGCAAAATGTATAGTCCTTCCTAGACAGTATTCCTGTTCTTCCATACTGATTACATTTTTATAAAATTGTCCTAAACACCACAAGACTTTGAAATACATAGACTAGATAAGGGAGGCAGAATCTGGATAATCTGGGCTCCTGAGCAGATGCTGAAGCCCTTCTACTGTATCCATGGGAGCAGTCCCACGATCTCCATTTCCATTACCATGTTCAGTGCTGCCGCCTTGAGAAGAGAGCCTGGCAGGATTTATTGAAGCTGAAGTAGAGTGCTGAGGGTAAATTTGTGCCTATCCTGGACATTATTTGATAATTGTTGCAGAGCTGAACTGTTCGCCTGGGCAATTTCTTCATGGTGACAGATAACCTTTTTAATTTCGCTCCAAGATGGCCCCATCGTTGTCCACTCTAACCACAAACTAGAATGTCTCCAAATCCCAGGCTTATCYAGTCCAGAACCACAATCAACAATGTAATACAGGGCATGGCGAGCAGATATCAAACGAAAATGAGGACAGTCAATACCATAGCCAGAAAGTAGCAAATAAAGAACCAGAGAGAACCTGGGAGAAAAATTCGAGAGACACATCTGTTGCTCGCCCCAACCAAAATCAGCGAGAACAGCATTAAGGAACCCCAAGGAGCACCCGACGAAAACTTGCTCAACCTGAAACCCTGCTCAAAACCAGTGGAAAGGTCTCTCCTGAACACCATTGATGAGTCTATTTCCGGTTCTATCCCACCGCCTAAAAATCAGAGGTTCTCATGTCAAAGTGAATACCCACACGTTTAATATTAATTCCCATATGTGCGAGGAAAGGGGCGCTGTTGCCAAGAAGTCTCATCATAAACTGTCCAATCGCGCCCAGACCGAGGGGGAAAGTAAGGGATGTGAAAAGCCCCCCTTTCTCCATTGATATTTATTGCACCCTTTCCCAATCTTGTGCCAACCTTAGTCCAATGATCAGCTAAGGGGTTTAAATTCCTTTTAATATGGTATACTTTGAACTCTGCAAACCTGTCTCCAAGGGATAAAATACGATGAATTATGTCATTTAATTGATTGTTTTGTGTTGGGATCCTTTTAATTATTGCTCGCACAATCATCATAGAGTCTCTGAATACTGTGATTTTAGAGATATTTCTCTCTTTCACGATGCTCAACCCTATATATAGAGCGTAATCTTCAGTGATGTTGTTAGAGGCACTTCCTAGACCCCACGCATAATAGCCTATGTTGTTTCCTCCAGGATCAAGGATATTCCCACCCCCACCTGCCACCCCAGAGTGAAGGCTTCTTGAAAGACATGAAAACATTTGATTTGCGGATTCATCAGTATATGTAATGCTCTGTTTTTTATATATTTTATGTTTAATTTGATTTTTGGTGATTAAATACCCTCTTGCACTGGAAAACCTTTGGCTTAGATGCTGCTTCTGAGTGGTTTCTATTCAGCCAAATTTCCCCAGGACTCTCACCTTGGCCATCTGCCTAGTGCCCAGGAAAAACCACATAGGTGCAGGTAATGATGAGATATCGCAAGATGGCACAAATTTTCTGCATTGGCAACATGTTCTCAGGGTGATTGAGCTCGTATGTCCACAATGAAAGTGAATTTAATTTTCCAATTGACCACAACCTGCTTGACAGGATATGTAAGGCTCTATTTAATCAACTTGTGGGCTCCATTCTCTTGGTGTGGAGGCATTGTTTTGGTCCTTTCTGTTTGGGACATAGTATTTTCAGTGTATGTGTGTGTGAGATCAAATATTAAGTATAGGGTGCAGGCCTGTTGCGCATGTATTTGGATGTCAATGTAAGGTGCAGTCTTTATGCTCCATACTCATTGTGGTGCAGTCTGTGTACTCTATGTTGAATGTGTTAGAGCCTTTGTTCTTTATATTGAATGTATGGTTTAGCTTTTGTACTGACACTTCATCGTTTTGTTCCATCCAGTTAGAGATATGAACTCCTTTGCACAAAATATTTCTTGCCTCAACTTTTATGGATCTTTATTTATTTTCTCTCTCTATCCTAATTTGATAATTGACATATGGTAGCGGCATTGTTGATTTGTTTAAGGATATCAATTAAAAGGCACTTCTTTATTAAAGCTGTGTCACTGATTTTGGTCCTCTAGTTCTCATTTCCCTGATAATTTTTTTATGTCACAGCTGCACAGTGATAAGTATTCTGGTTTTATTTTCATTCTTGTGCAATATCTTGTTAAAACAATATTATAAACACGAGCATTTGTTTCTGTAGGTTAAAATAATCTCTTATTTGTCTTTCTGTGTTTAAAATGTCTCTTACCAGGATGGTTTTATCAGCAAGACTAGTTTATTGTTTTTTGCCCATTCTGAAGTTTATTACACCTTGTTTATCACTCAACTTCATAGTTTTCTTACCAATTTCTTCTATGATATTTTTATTAATGTGATTTTCTTGTTTTTATGATCTGGCCTGCTTGATATTGGCATCTGGCAATATTTTTAAATTACGAGATTTTCGTCTTCAGATATAAATTGCTAATGTAGGTTTCCTTGTGTAGAGAGAATGGGTAGAAGCAAAAAAAGAACTACAAGTTGAGCGGGATCATGTTCGGAATCTTACACTAGAGAGAGAGCAAACTGTAAAGCAGGCAATGTCACAGGTTGAGTCCATGAGTAAGGATTTGGCTGATGCGTTGCGAGCAGTGTCTGCGGCAGAAGCAAGGGCAATTATTGCAGAGGTCTGTGTAATATGTTTGATACTTAGATATGTAATTTCTTTGGTTTATATATGGTTGTACATGCAATTGACTGCCTCCTTTGGGTAATTGTACCACAGGCACGAAATTCAGATTTGGTGGCAGATCTTAGAAAAGTTGAAGACAAAGTAAGTTTGGATTCTTCCATATTTTTTGCTTGGTGGTAGTTTCCCTCCTCAGCTATTTTTTTGCATTGATTTATGAAGAAATCTGAGGTCCTAACAGGCTGCCAACTAGGTCTGTCTTTGACCTCAAGTTGGCTCTAAGTTTCAACTATCAAACGCTTCTTTTCTGCTGTTATATAACAGCAAACTGTTCAGGGACTTTTCTGCTGTTTTAGTTATGGTTACACAAGCTTTAAGGTGCTCTAGCATGTAGTTTTAGTAGCCCATAGGTTAGCACATGCATACCTCAAATATATAATACACCTCTAGATCTTTACAACTGAAATAATGCTGTTCTAAACTCTAGCATACATGAAAATAGGACAATAGTTTTTGGTCAACACGACCCTGGATAAAACCCCCTTGGGGAAAACCAGCTTGGAATATAAGTCTATATATGTGATGTAAAGAATGTTAGATACAAGAAATACATGAAACAAATGAACCTAATACAATGGAAGCCCCTCTCAAGCTTCTATACAAGTCCAAGAAGGTGAATGCGCCCTTCTCCTTTGTTTCTCAATCTCACTGAAACCTTGTGCCCTTGCTCCTTGTTTCCTTGTAGAAGAAACCCTTGCACACAAATCTGACCTTGTGTGCTATCTCTCCAACAAAACACTCCTCAAAGCAATCTGACAAGTGTAAGGCCTCCCTGCTAGGTGTGTGCCCTCCTTATATAGTGCGCCCTCCTCCAAGCTAGCATCAACACCACAAAATAATGGAAGCCAAAGCCTCCTAGAGCCCTCCATGGAAGGAGGCACCCTTGAAACCCTCATCCATTGCTTTCATTCCCATCTCCATTGCTCTCCTATTCCTCTCCAAGTGAACAAAAGATAGAATGAGCCTCTCTTGGCCCTATGCGCCCCTCTTGAACCTCCATAAGGAAACCTAAGAGATGGATGGCTAAGATCTCTCCATCCATTCTCTAATCAAAGGTTGAGATCATCCCACAACAATCTCACTCACAAACACACTTTGGGTTAAGTTCCCTAAGTTCACTTTATGTCCCCTCATTCAACCACAAAGTGAATAATTAGTCACTTTTGCTGAAAATACAAGGTACATAGTACCAAAGTATTTCCCACTTGTGGTTAGAGACTCAAAACCACAAGGGGACCACTTTCCAAGGTACCCAAATCTCAATACTCCCTCTTACCAAGGAAAGTGTTTATCACCAAGCCCATCTTGTCTTTGCAGTAGACATGTTTGCCCCTTGGTGAGAATATCTGCAATCTTCTCGTCAATTGGTATATACTGCAACTGTACAGCCCCTTGTTGAACCCAATCTTTGATGAAGTGGTATATGATCTCTATATGCTCCGACCTGTCATGGAAAACTGGATTCTCAGAGAGTTTGATACAACTCTGATTATCGTAGTGAATGACAGTCGGAGGCATCTCCTGACCAAATAATCCTACCAGCATCTTAAAAGGCAAATGGTCTCGCAACTGGCCTGATTGGCTGCCGTATACTCTGCCTCGATGAAACTCAAAGCAAATGACTTCTGTTTCCGATTGTACCAGGAAACAAGTCCTGACCCAAACCCAAAACAACACCTTGAGGTGCTCTTGCTCTCAGTAGCACATCCTGCCTAGTCTGAGTCTGTGTAGCCAACCAAACTGACTCCATCCCCTCTGATATAGTCCAGGCCATAATCAACTGACCCTGCAATGTACCTCAAAACATGTTTTGCCCCAATCCAGTGAACACTCCTTGGCTCTACCTTATGCTGGTTGAGAGTGTTCACGGCAAAACAAATATCTGGTGACTGGTCGATTGTTGACCAGATACATCAACAATCCGATCAACTATCTATAAACTGTAGCATACACCTGTTGTCGTCCTTATACACACTTACTAATGTGGAGAAGTCTCCAACCCACTTGGTGTGTCCTTAGAGGCACAGGCCTAATTCTAGACCCACTGTCACCTCGATCTAGACCTCTTCCGTCTAGGCTCACTCCTAGGGAAGCCAAGGGGGTGAACCCTACTTACTATGTTAAGGTTGATTAGAATCTAATCAACCTTAACAAGGTTGATTAGAATCATTAGATGATCTAGGAGTTAATTTAAGTTCTTAGGCTAGGGAGACCCAACCCAATGACAAACAACAATGCCAATGCAAATCTTTAATGACAAGCAAACCCCTTGACTTACAAGTTATATTAAAACTAGTGCCTAAAGATGGGTAAATGGAGTCAATACGATTATACAACAAATATACAATAAAACAAAAGTAAATGGTGCTATGAGATATCCACAATATATGAGAGAAATTACTTTACACTTTAAACCAATTATGGATATTATCTACAAACAGGAAAAGAATGACTGATTTACTTGACTAGTTGGCATAAATTAATAAAATAGCACCACAAAGAAAAGCTATCAAATTGCAAGTCAACTTGAGGCATCTCAACGCTAAATTGTATTCTGAAATCCTCCTATACCTATTCTATCTAAACTACTGTGTGCCATAGGGATCAAGGGGAAAACTATAAATGAATGTCGACATGGCCACATAACTAAACATATAACACGTCACAAGGTAAACAAAATAAGAAAAAGGAAGTGACAAGGTTTTGACCTCGTACCAGTTGAGAATAATTTAGTGGAGTTGACACAACATTAGGTGAACAGTTGTGACATGTGTGAAGAGGAATCACTGAGAAATTGCCTTGAAGCCATTTCAAGAACTGACAATCGCCACACACACTGATATTTGCCATCGCTAAATCCAATTGAAGTCGCCTTGGAAATCAATTGGTGCCAGAATATTGTTGTGAATTTCTGTGGTTAACCATCACGACCTTAGAAGGGGAGATTTTGATGCATAAATGTGATGAGGCATTAGATGATTCAATTAAAAATAATAATTATAATAATAATAATAAAGTTGGCTCAATTAAAAATAATAGAGTTGGCTTTATTAAAAAACAACAATAATAAAAAATAAAAATAAAATAAAATGAAATAATAATAAAAATTTACACCTTAAGAAATTGGATCCCTCTCGGTGCTTGATATATCTAAAAGGTTCTCCACGTGAGACAGATTGAGGAAGTGATTGTTGATAAGTTAGCCACCATTTATTTTGAATCTTATTAGAAATGTTCTAGGAGTAGAGGGACATACAGAAAATAGCCTTGCTTATGAAGTAGAACACTTAAGTCACGAATTAACAATCTATCAACAATG